>APFE030680349.1:124743-206209 GCA_000404065.3 Pinus taeda
TTAGCTTCAGTATTGATGGATGAGAACTAAAATTGGATCAGGATCATAATGACTCATATTTATGTGATCTGATGGACTAGATCTGGGTGCTAACACATATATTATCCTTGTATATGTATTGATCTGGTGTTTGGGTGATTCAGAAGATTGATTTATTATGTGCTTCAATGATATTCCTGGGTCTAGTATGATGAAACGTGGCCTTTCAGATTATGTGTTGTGCTTCAGGAGTATCCAGTCTGAAAATGTATGAAATGTGGTACATGGAGGAGAGAAGATTGTAGGCGGCGCCTACATACTAGTATCCTAGCTAGTGCAAGAACTATGGGGGTTGTAGCTCCCTTCCAGGAGAGACTGGAGAACGAGAGAGGGTTGTAGCTCTTTGCAGGTAGAAGCCTGCGTACTGGTATAAGACTGCACCAGTACATAAATATTGTAAAAGGATTTTCTTATTAAGAAGAAGATTGAGATGACTTGCAGCAGGTGGTTTTCTCCCACATTGGGTTTCCACCTTATATCATGGTGTTCATGTGTGTGGCTTATGTGTGATGATCTGTTGTATTTTACTGCACCTGTTTACTGTTAATATGGTTGTTAATGTTCTAATGCACTCATTAAGGATCAACTAACTAAATCATAAGTAGTTGTAGAAGTAGCATATATGAATCTGAATATGGAAATGAAAAATTTTTATTGATGTGATAATACTAATTCACCCCCCCCTCTCAGTATTATTTCCAACAGTTCTTTTGGCTATTGTTTTTTACAATGAACTGCAACAGATAACCCTTCACCCACATATATGATTGGAAGAGCCTCTCCCCCTCCACTAGATTTTATTGCTCAATCTTCTGAATCTTGGTGGTGGAAATAGTGGCATTGGGCTCCAGATCAATAATATACTTCCCTTTGTTATTCTGCTTGTTAGGTTTTGACTTGGAGTCAAAACATGCATATTATTCATAAGCCTTCAACTCGGCCACAAGTGACTGCTTGGCTCGACACTCACTCGTGTTGTGAGTGGAGCTCTTAGGGGAAAACACACCATTTCCTTGTGTCTTCTTTATTTTCATGGTGTTTTTCTTTTCTTACAACTTAGATGGGTTGTGTTGGGTTGCATCTCCTTGGTTTTGTCCTTTTTTTTTTTGGGGGGGGGTACCTTTCCATTGCTTCAAATTCGAAGATCCAAAGTATCGCTTCTTTTACTTAAATTTTGGCTCGATCTTGATAATGTATCAATAAGAAACACGAAGTGAGGAGATGTCCAAGAAATCCATCTCATCCTGGATGTACTTCTGTAGACACCTGCAGTACTTGAGTACCAAATTCCACTAAGAATCCTTGATACCAAAATTTGTGCAAAGGGTATGAAAAATATTTGTAAACTTTAGCACATATTGGTCCCTTCCCTGCCGCAACATGCTCCACTTTATGTATTTATCTTCATGGCTCCCGATAGGGTAATATTGTTTTGTGATGGCATCTCGAAAATAATTCCAAGTGGGCGTGGTTGAAAATAGTGAGGGTTCTGTCTCATCCTTTTGTTCATAGTATGTTTCCCACCGGTCCTTGATATGGGGGGAGGCCTTGAGGAGTGAAAAAGTAATCTTATCCTGATTAGATAAGTCATGAACCAAAAAATATCCTACCAACATATTTAACCATCTATCTACGACATTTTCATCTATCTGGCATTCAAATATTGGAAGTTCAAAGTTGACATGTACCTTAAAAGGAGTGGCACCTCCAGAGTGGCTGCTAGATGAAGATGTGTCACCTATAGGTAGATACCAAAGGATCTGGGAAAAATTATTCATCATTGCATTCCTTTGTCACTCAAGGGCTTCCTCGAGCAATATTTTGAAAGGATGTCCTGCTCCATCGTCTTTCGTTTCTTCTGCCATGGGAGGCCATTAGGGTTTGTAGGGATGGTATTGTAAAGGTTCAACCAGTTTGAGCCCTAACTCCTTATAACCTGACCTCATTGGGGACATGCAAAGAATAAAATAGAAAGAGAAGACTGCTCTGATACCACTGATCTAGACTTATATAGGAATGCAACAGAATACAGACGCTAATATAAACATAGAGATGCAACAGAAATAAAATTTCATTTCATTAATATCAAAGAACTGAAATATGTTTTCATATAGAATGGAAATAAACTAACTCAAGCTATGGTAGCTTATCTCTAAGAAGAGATGTGGTGACTACATGCCTTTGAACTGTATTACAATGTTGCTAAAGGGCCTTTTTATTATTGAACAACAAGGGAAAACCATAAACAACCAAAACCTTAACCCCGGGAGATGGAATGCCAAGAGTTTGTGGGCCTCATTGAGGTTAGTTAATGGGTAGCCAACTTCTCGGGGTCGTATCTTGGTCATATGATCTTCTTTTGGCATGTATGATACCTCATTAGAAATATCTCTTCGAGTATTACAAGATTTGTCGTAGGCCCTTGCCTATGGCTATGGGCCTTTTGTGGACCTCAAAAAACATCGTTTATGGGGTCAAAACAACTCTAGAAGTTCACGACCTGAAAAAACTACTAAAAATTGTAAATGTTGCTATAATCAAGGAAACATATGAAACTAACATGAGATCTAGGTGAAATAGGATATTGGCCACCAATATCCACCTCAATCACTCAATCCCACACCATAAATCATTCTCAGGTCCATGATTGAGGTTCTTTAGCATCTAAGTGGGATATGGGTCCCATGTGTATGTTTTATGCACTAGAAATAGTCTTCAAGGTATAAACATGGATAGGGAGGTAAATAAGAGGCTTAAGCCTTAAAAGAAAAATTACAACTCAAATGAAAAGTTTAGGGGAGGAAAAAATTTGGGCCCTAGACCCTAAATGCCACTTTTTGTCTCTAATCACAATGAACAAAACTTGGAAACCATAATGCATACCCTCTCTTATGGCTCTATAGCTTGAAATTTGGATATGGACTCTATCGAGAGATTTTACACACTATAAATGGGCCATGGGTCCCTAAACATGGTTGAGGAAAGGGAAAAAATATTCCCTAGAATATTTGTGAATCTTATTAGGCTTAAGATGCTTGAATGAGTCTTAAAACCAACACATGAGTCCTTTGCAAGAGTTTTATTTACAATTATTCAAGTGGGATATTGGTGTTGTGATTAGGTTTTATTCATTGGAATTGGATTAAAACGATGCCACATAGATGAGGGTAAAAATAAGTTCATTAATTGGCAATTTAACTTTGTTGAACACAAGCATCATGGAAAAACCTTAGACGCAGTGACAAAAGTCATCATTAAGGGGGCATTTTTGTTGGGGTATTTTAACCATTCAATGGGATACAAGTGCCTCGAGTAGGTTTTTTTCACTAGAAATGGTATTTGAGGTTTGCACATCATTGACCAAGTAGGTGCTACAAGGGGCTTAAGCCCTAAATGGACTTTCTATAACTCTAGCACTACAATCAAGGTAGGAAAACACTTGAGCCTTAGGCCCTAAAAATCACGTCTTGGGATCAATCGCCATGAATATAATTTGTAAACTACAACAAAAACCCTCCCTAGAAAGTTTTTTGCATCTAAGTTGGATACATCTGCCACTTTGAGATTTTTGGGTTGAGGATCAATTATAGGGTCTTAAACGTGGTCAAGTAAGGAAAACAAATGTTTCATATATTTCGAATCTTCTTGGACTCAAGAGCCTTAAATAATACCAACACATGAGTCCTTTGTAAATATTCTTAATTGGTATTTAAGTAGGATATGAGTGTCATGGGTAGGTTTTATACACTATAAATATTTTTGGATTATGCCACATGGTTAAGTGGATAAATAAGGACCATAATCTACAATTTAATCTTCTCAAGCTCAAGTGACCATGAACAAACCGTTGAAATAGTTTTTAGCCTTCACTATAAGGTCTTTCCACTAAGAGTTATATATGGGTTCAATTAAGATGTTTCATGCATTGTGGATAGTATTAAGGAAATGACCAAAAAAAATGGTAGTAAAACAAAATTCTCAAGCCCTTAACATTAGTTAGGGGGGTGAAACAACAACCTCATGCCATAAACATATCTTCTTAGGCTCAAGAATTATGAAAATGTTCTTAGATCATGACATGAGAGAATGGATGGTTTGTGGGTTCTTGGCCATCTTCAAATATTGAAAACTAGTGTCTTAAGATCTTATTGAAGCATATCAATATCAATAACCTTTAATAAGTACTTGAACAAAAATGCAAGAATTTTGTTAGGGTTCTTTAGCCTTCGAGGTGGATACAAGCACCATCAGTAGGTTTGTGCACTGGAATTGTATATCTAGGCTTAAACATGCTTAACGAGAACATAATTAATTTAATCCATATTACCTTCTCAAGCTCGAGCACCATGGAAAGTACCTATAAGCCATGACAACACCCCTCTCTAGGGACTCCTTGACAACTAAGTTTATTATGGGCATCTTTGTGAGGCCTTGGGCATAATGGATGGATATTTGGTCTATGACCATATTTAGGAGAGGGAAGCAAGAGACTCTAGACCTAAACCTTACTGCATATCTCAAGTTCCATGAACACATCCTCATACCACCACATTAAAGCATAAAAGGTTTCCAAGGTCTTCACCATTATCAAACACTAAAAGCAAGTGTCTTAGGATATTATTGAAGCTTCTCAAGATCAATAGCCTTGAACTAGTACTCCAACCAACAACTAAGAACTTTTTAGGGGGTCTTTAGCCTTTTAATGTTATACAAGTATAATGAGTAGGTTTTTTGATCTAGAAATGCATGTTAAGGCATAAACATGACAAGGGGAGACATAACAAACTTAATCCATTATTGAATCATCTTGATCTCAAGCACCTTAAGAAACACCTATAAACAATGATATGGGCCCTCTCCAAAGAGTATTTCACATATGAGTTGAACATGCATTCTATTATGAGGTATTGGGAATCATGTATGGGTGTAAGGTTTATGACCATGGTTATCATGGTGGAGAAGAGCCTTTGGCCCTAAACCTTTCTTACTCAAGCTTAAGAACAATGAATTATTCTTAAAGCACCATATTAAACCTATGTTAGTTATCAATTACATCCAAGGGTGTTGTGGTTTCCATGATTAGGTTATTTTTTCACCAAGAATGGGTCTAGAGGTCTATGTAAGTCCATAAGAAAAAAATGATGACCTTATGACATAAATGACACTCTTCAATCTCAATCATGTAGAATCCATAAAATATTACATCTCTTGGGCATGTTTCGACTCTAACAAGTGTGCCAAGGGACACTGATGTTTCCAGTAACATTAATGGTTCTTTACATGTTAAAAATGGCTAGGAAGTATAATAAGGCCTTTTGTTGTTTAGAAAAGCTTCTTCGGTTCAAGCATGGTAAAAGATGCATTTGAACACCATATAGGAATTTCACAGTATCTTTGGATTTAAGTGGGATATGGCTACGATTTATTGGTTTTAGGCATTAGTAATGGGTCTAGGAGCCTATACTGTGATGGTAAAAATGGAAAAAAGAGACCTTGCATAGAAAAATGAACCTTCTACTACTCGAATTTGAAAAATGCCTCAAATCACAACACATGTACTCTCTATGGGGTCTTTAATCCTCAAGGGTTATCCCATGGGCCATTGGGTAGATTTTCATAAAGAGGATGGATCTAATTCCATTTGACTATGCCCAAGAGAGGAAAATAAATTATAATGCCAAAACTCTTCTTATGAAAGATAGGTCCTAATAATAAAAATTTCCTTATGAAATTTAGGTCCTCATGTTAAATGCAATGAAACTTTGGAATAGTTATGAATATACTTTGGAAAAAAATTTGTATGATTTTTAATGTGTGTCCCTCTTTAAAACATGCACAGTTTTAATGCATGTTTTTTTTAGCATGTACATATTCCTTTAAATTTTTTAAAAATAGCATGATTACTTATTTCCCTCTATATATTGGATGAGATTACTATTTTGATTTTAGCATTGGATTAACAAACCTAGTGGTTCATGTTGCATAAATAAAAACACATCCAATTTCTTAGCTCCCTATTCCTATCTATATTTTTAACCACATTTTTAAATATAATTTAGTTATATGCTAAACACATTTATAGAGATTTATATTCACACATGCATATACTTTTTATTGATTTTATTTATAAAATATCATAATTCTATAATATATAATTCATTTAATTTTGATACACCTTTTGATTGCCTCACCCATTTGTAAAAATAGATGGGGACCTACATATTAAAAAATAATTAAATTAATCAAATACGTTAATACCCTCGAACATGAACTTAACTTTAGACATAATAATTTCAACGATTTACTTAATTTTTTAATTTTAATAATAAATTGGTTTTAAATTTTGAATTTCATAAACATAATACACCTATGGCACAATTACAAGGAAGATTGTGATGGACACGCCAATAAAATGACTCGAGCAAAATTGTGAGGGCTATGGCAACATAAACCATTGATGCTATGATCCAATGTTAGAGTAGTACTCCAACTTTCATAGGCCATCACCAACCATAAGCTCATGGAATTGGAATTGAATTATGTTTGCAGTTGTAGGGATGACATTGGTGGATTTTGGCATAAGTATCCAATGACATTAACATAGACGAAGAATAACATTATCGTGATAATTGGAAAATGTTCAATGAAACAAAAGAATGGACCTTTTCTTTATATAAAAGCTACTCAATTCCAAGAATCTCATAGTTTGTACAGTGAAAAGATTGATGAGAAAGATTTAAAAGAAGCTCGGGCCAAATTAGTAGTATTCCTCAAAAGACAAACATCAAAGTCAATTCACCTATTCACTTATTTTCCTATTCCCTTCTCATAATATGTCTCATTTTCTCATAATACCCTTATGTTATTCTTAACTCATCTTTTACTTATCATAGCACACCATAATAATATTCCATAATAATATTCCATAATAATATTCGTATAATAATTTTTAAAATCATAATTATTTTAACTTTTTATTTTCTTGACTCATATTTATTAAATTTTAGAATTTACATTAAAAAAAATATTACGATTTTATAATTTAACAATTCTACACATTCTTATTCTACAAACCTCACTACTATCATTTACAAATATTACACGAATTAATAAAATGGAATTAAGGATTATTACATGAATTAATCAATTACAATTAAAAACTAACCATTAATTTCTATTAATACTTAAAACACAAAATTAAAATTCTTTGGAGCACAATCTTAACCTAATCAAACAACCTATAAGAACAACCACCCAAATGTTACATCTTCTCGTATAATTTTTTCCACTTAATATAATTTCCAAGACAAACACACTACAACAGCGTGAGAAGCTTGTTCCTCAAAACTATGGTTTTCTTTGTAAACTAACCGAGCAATTTGAAAAGGAACCAGAGGGAGGGTATCACGTATCACGTAAGTACGGATTATGACGTCACGTACTCCAATACGTTTGGATAGATATGTATGATTCGACAGCGACGTGGCAGATGAGAAGGCATGCATGAGGCCACGTGTAAGTACCACCCTCGTAACCAAAGAAAGGAAGCGGGTAGAGCAGAGTTTAAACAATCCCAATCCGCAATCCTGACATAGTTTGTTCTGTTTCCAGAACCAGCAAAAGCATTATCAGGAGTAGGAGAGTTAAATATTTGAGTTGTATCAATGGCTGGTGTTGCTGCAGATCTGAATCCTCACTTTGCCTACACAGTGGTGTACGTGAAGGACGTGGGGAAATCTGCTGAATTCTATTCCAAGGCATTTGGCTTCAATGTTCACCGTCTGGATCATAGCCGCAGGTATGAAAAAATGTTAGTGTATGTCATTGTGAATGAATGAATCAAGTGAATTTGGATTATAATGGCGGCGGTGCAGATGGGGGGAGCTGGAAAGCGGATCAACGACGATTGCGTTAACGCCTGTGGAGCAGCACGAGACGGAAATAACTGGCGGAGTGCAGATCGCTGAAAAGGACGAGCCCAGGCATAACGTTGAGCTCTGCTTCACTTATCGCGATGTGGATGCCGCTTTTAAGGTCAGTAACAAGGCACCTGTATCCATATAATATTATACCTGTTACATTGCTCTGCAATGGATTGACTGCATTTATCTCCTTCTTGGGTAATGATGATAATGGCTTATTTGATTTGTTCTGCATATGAAATACATATTACAGCATGCGGTGAAGGCGGGAGCGACGGCTGTATTAGACCCGGAAAGTAAAGAATGGGGTCAGAAAGTGGGATATGTCAGAGATATTGACGGAGTCATGATCCGCATGGGAAGCTTTGTGGCTGAACCGACAAAATGACCCGCCACAGCTAAGGGGTGCGCTGTTGTACCAGATGCATAACCATTTCTATTAGTAATTAGCCAGTCATTTCTGAAATGAAACGTGACGTTGGAGCGCAAGTACTTTTTTAATAAATCTGAGCACCGTTCCGTTCATGGGTATATATAACATTTTAAAGGCATATTTTTAATAGAAATTCGTTTTTGTTAAATGCTTGTATCTCCTTTGGAAAAATTAGAGCAATTTCTTTTAAAACAAATGTATCAAATATTAATGATTAAGGCACCAAAAAGTAATATTGATCTTACAGGTTAGTCTTATTTGACTTGCGATTCATAATGTTAATGGCTATGGTGTTTAACCGAACACCCTTATTGTTGTGCCATTTTATTGATTAAATTATTGTATAGGAATACAGTAGAGCGAAGCATTGATAATTATGTAAATAGACTTAAAAATGCTACTACCTCTCTGTTTACCACACCCACACGGATCCTCAAGCCTACCTTCATGGCCACTAGCTTCATGGGTAGGGATGGTTACATATAGTGTGATTTCGTTTACAGTTCATCTGAACAGGTCTTAAGAATTAAGGAAAAACAGTTAATCAAAGCATATACTGCATATGTTACATTGAAACAGTTAATCAAAGGAATATACTGCATATATTACATTGAAACAGATAATCAAAGCATATATTACAGTGAAACACTTCACACCATGGAGATCTGGAGATATTTCTTATTCATGTTTATGAATTTTTATTATGATTAAAAATGTTTGTATAGATTTTTTTTTCATTGGGTAGTGCTTTGTTTTTGCATTCTATTTCATATGTAGAATGCAAAACAAACAGAGATGAACTTTGGAAAAGTCGATCGGGAAAATTTGCCCTTTTCAAATGAAATATATATAATGAATGGAAGATAAAACGCAAGGAGTTACATGTAATGAATGAAAGATATAACGCGAGTTACATGAATTCCCTGTGAAGAAGAGTTAATAATAATATGAATTATTATGTTCGATATTTATAATAATAGTTATAATATATGGTCAATATTTATAATGATAATTATAATATAAAAAAATGCAATAGGGAGTTATAGGAATAACAATATTCACAATAAAATTTGGTGCTAGATAAAGCTTTTTTATAATAAAAATTACAATATGGATTATTAGTGAGATACAATATTTATAATTGCAGTATGGAATTACATTATTTACAATAAAAGTTAAATTTACGGTGACAGTATCTAAGGAAAGTTAAGAGTTTACAATAAAATTGTAATTATACTATTTACATTAGAAAATATTTATATTTAATAAAATTCTAATTATAATATTTACATTATGAAATATTTATTTTATTAGTTTATATAAAGATATATATGTTTTTGTTCTTTTATACACGGATTTACGTGGCTGGAGTCTCAATTTTGATAGTGTAGTTTAGTTTTGATATATATATAATTTGTACCTATGGAATTAAATTTGGTTGAGGCTCAATTTTAAATAGTATTATTTAGTTTATATATATATATGATTTGAACTTGAAATACTAGTCCCCGCCTTAAGAGCAGGTGGTTGAGCACTCCATGACCCTAGTCCTCTCTTAAGTGGGAAGAGCAGGGAACAGGTGGTTGCGCACTCCATGACCCTAGTCCCTCCCTTAAGTGGGAAGAGCACTCCATGACCCTAGTCCTTCCCTGAAGTGGGAATAGCAAGGAGCAGGTGGTTGAGCATTGCATGGGTTGATTTCGAAATTAACGCAATTGAACATGCATGCGTGATGTGCATGATTCTATTCTATTGGATAGACATTCCATGAAGGTGCAGGTGGTTGAGCACTCCATGACCCTAGTCCCGTGCATGATTCTATTCTATTGGATAGACATTCCATGAAGGTATAGGTGGTTGAGCACTCCATGACCCTAGTCCCTCCCTTAAGTGGGAAGAGCAGGGAGCAGGTGGTTATCATTTGAATTTGAAATATTAGTCCTCGCTTTAAGTCCGTCCGCCTTAAGTGGGAAGAGCAGGGAGCAGGTGGTTGAGCACTCCATGACCCTAGTCCTTCCCTTAAGTTTCCCAGGGAGCAGGTGGTTGAGCATTGCATGGGTTGATTTCGAAATTAAGGCAATTGAACATGCATGCGTGATGTGCATGATTCTATTCTATTGGATAGACATTCCATGCTACCTTCAGCACCATTCGGATTTGGATTCAGCACCATTTGGATTCAGATTCCCTATATGATATGAGGAACCCATTGGATTCAGATTCCCTATATGATATGAGGAACCCATTGAAGCTCCCAAAAACTGCAACATTGATTGCAAAGACATAGAACTATTGTTAAGACATAAGCTATGCTTCCAAAAACTACAACATTGATTGCAAAGACATAGAACTACTACTAAGACATAAGTGATGCTTATGCATGTGTAAACTCTTCATCATTCCAAAGTTGTGTTTCTTACAACAAAGAAGACACTTATAGTCATTCAGAACAAAAAGGATGGAAGTAGGATAATAGATGAGGACAAAACATAGATGCTTTTACTACATTTGGACCGATAATAGATGAGGACAAAACATAGATGCTTTTACTACATTTGGACCTGTAGAAGTCAGATGCAAGCAAAATCAAGACTAATGGCATTTACATAAAGGATAACCTAAAAAATAGGCTACACATCCATATCTCAGAGGCTAGCCATATATCCACATCCACATATCCTAGATCTCACATCCATATCTCAGAGGCTAGCCATATATCCACATCCACATATCCTATATCTTTAGGGGTGGTGCTATTATGTACCTTCCTCATCCTACATAGTGCTCGCGGTATCATGCCCCTATGGGGTAAGGAGAGGAGGAGGAGGAAGAGGTCCAATATATCATGCCCCTATGGGGTAAGGGGAGGAGGAGGAGGAAGAGGTGCTACTGGACCCTGTCGTGGGCCACCTAACACCTTACACAGACCCCTTGGATTTGGCTTACCATAGTTGACTACCTTGGATTGGCTTACCATAATTGACTACCGTGAAATATAACCTCTTTTTACTGTATAATTTCTTACAGCAGAAGTGTACCTTCCAAAGAAGTTAGTGCATCAATGCCAAAACTTAGTCCTATCAAACAACACTTTCTAAATTGGACCCCTCCCTACCAAACTAAAATATGGAAAATTAGATTTTGACAACATTTTAGAGCTATTCATATTAGTTCCTGTGTGAAATGATTTTGGAAGTGCAACAAAACATGGCATAAATTCTGAGTACACATTGTGATGCTCCCTCATGCTCCATAAAAGCGTAATGGTTTCAGAAGAAAGTCTATCAATCTTCTCCAATGCTTGTCTCTGAGACAACATGTTGTAAAAGTGGGTTGTTGTAAAAGTGAAAGATCAACCCACGAGGAACACATAATCTGAAAATAGTTGGGTTTGAAATCAATTTGGAATTCTATGAAAATGTGTCCCTCTTCTCATGAATTTGATTGGGAGCCATATCCTATGATGACGTCTACAATAAGACTACCAGGTCTCATTTGATCTAGTATATAAAATTCCTAATAGAGCCAAAAGGGCCTTGATTCACTTGTGAGATTGGCGAAGTGTTTCTGAGGCTAAAACTTAAACTCTCTATGGCCTTAGCGCCTACTCTACATCTACTACTCTACAGACAAAAGCTAGTAGTTCTTACTGTCTCTATAGTGGTACTTTCTGAACAACTAATAGTCTAAAGTGCACATACTTATTATAGGGCTAGTAGTATTTACATGGACACAACTGTAAGTCTATAGTGCTAGTACTTTCTAGATGGAACTAAGTCCTTACAAGAACTGATAGAGCTAGAAGGTGCAACAATAAGCTCTAGTTAGTGCAACATTAACCTCTGGTTGGCCTAGGAATGATGCACTGGTCGATCAATGAAGCTCCGGTCGGTGCATGAATGATGCTATAATCAGTCATTGAAGCTCAATCATTAACAGAGAGAGGGTCAGTGCCAGGGGGTCAACCAAGAGCCAATAATTGTTAGTTATCATAGTGAGAATGAGCCGATCCATAACCGTGTTCATTGCCAGTTCTTGTCGGGAATACTCATGAAGATTAGTGCCACTCAGTCAGGTCTCATTGCTGAGATGATGATGAGACTAAGTATTGTAGCAAGAATGCTGCAACTCCCAGGGCTACCAGCTTTACTTATCAACCCAGGGTTCATACAAAGTTGGAGGTGACTGTGCTATATACACAAGTAGAAGTGAAGGTACTTCTTGCTGTCATTTTTGATCTGGCAAGAGACCCCAGGGGTTCCAAACCAGAATTCTATAGGGTCAGAAGAAGCTTGATTTTTATGGAAGGAGAGAAAACATGTTCTAGGGGAGAGCTATTCTATTGTAGAAATGAAGAAAACAATATGCAAACCTAAATCACCATAACCTAGTTAATAGCTCTCCCCTAGAATTGCTAAACAACACTAATCTAATGCTAACTAGGCAGAATTGCTAAACAACACTAATCTAATGCTAACTATTTAAGTTGCAAGAGTAAAGCAACAAAACTAGACTAAGAGGTCAAAAATGGAACTAGGTTAAGTCTATGTATAAGCCGAAGAAGTGGCCAGAGGTCAAAATGGTGAAAATAGGACATAATGAGCAACATCGCATGAGTTTCTTTGGATCAGGCGGGTGAAGGGTAAATGAACGGTTGAGATCAGATAGTAGGAGGGTATGTAGGCAAATGAGAAGACATGGGGGAATAACAGGATGGATGGTTGGGATTATATCATGAAGGCGGTCAAAAAATGAATGGTGGAGATTGGCCATGCCAGTTGGCGATCGGGTGAAGAGACAGTCGTCGGATCAAGAGATAGATCGATGGTGGAGAGCTCAAGGAAATAAAGTGATCGGGTGATGCAACAACCATCAGATCTAGCCGGGCAGATCGACATTGGAGATTGGAGCACGAAAATAAATGTGCGGAAATGATGAGCAGGTTTGGAGGGAGGTAAGCTATATCTCACATGCCCTCAAAGCCGTAAATGGTTTTGTAGAATTTTTTGTGATTAGCCTCCCCAACCGACATAGCATGGTGAAAGTGCCCATATCACGTTGCCTCAACCTGATAACGGTTGGATGGAAATCCACGCACTATCGCGCGATGGCCGTCGGATCTAGCAAGGCAGATCTACGGTGGGGATGTGACCAAGCAGGTTAGTGAGACGGTACTGTCGTCAGATCTGACAAGGCAGATTGATAATGGGGATTTAAGGGGAAAAAAGTCAAATGCGAAAAGTGGATTTGAGCAGTGATTGGACGTTTTGGCTTGTGAAAAGAGTTTTAACGTTTTGGCTTGTGAAAAGAGTTTTACCGGTAAAACCATTTAAACATGAATTATCAGCTCCTGCGCAAGAGTTTTGGGCTGAAGGGGAATGATAGTATGAGTAAGGTATTAGGCAGAGGATGAAGGAATAGATGACTAGGAAATGTGTGAGTGACCATGAAATGAACCAAGTAACGATATGATGAACCACGTGACTGCATTAAACGACAAACCCTCTGTGAAAACCAAAACCCTATGTTTTTGGGGTTGTTGCAGCGTTTATTCCTCACATCATGGTCCTAGAGGGAGGGGGTGAAGTTGAGACACCTGTGAGCATCCTGATGGATCTTTTCTTTTCCAACCTACTGATTAAATGAAAGCATAAATGGAACAAACTGAAACACAACTACCATATTCTACCCTGTTGTAATGGACTGCAACTATTCAAGCAAATGAACAAGAAACAGGAAGCTACTTAAGTTAATGAGCACGAAAGCCATGAATCTGTGTTGAACCACTAGAATGAACATGCATCTACTTAATCAAATGAACAATCAAACCATGCATCTATGCTACTACTGTAATGGAAATGAACTACTTGAGCAAATGCACAGAAAACATGAATCTATACTACTGTTGTAATGAAAATTCATCTGATTAAACAAATGGACAAAAAGTAGGAAGCTATGCTACTTAACAATACAATAAAGAGGAGCTTTGGTTGCTAGGGTCAGGCCCTAACCCAATAGCTTCGGCCCTCTAGGTTAACTCAGTGTTGGCTCAAATCAAAACTCATCTTCATTATGAAAGAACACTATATTACATCAAACTGTTACAAGTCAAAGGGTCTGAATACTTTCTAACTGTCTGACTGAATATTGGTTAACTAGCTGACTGGTAACTAGTTAAACAAACTGAGGTCCTAAACCTCTATATTTATACATCTGAAGTCTCAATGACTTCCCTCAAAATTAGGGAGGTACAACTCCCAACTTAATGGTAACTTGTCCTTTCACTTTCACTAGCTTAGTTGCCTTCTAGTAGGGAGGCTACTTATACTTCCACTTGCTTGGCTATCTTTTAGTACTCTTGATTTGTTTGTTTGTACTTTTAGCTAATGGAGGGATATTCAAATGGAGGGGCAGAAAATGAGGAGGATTTACCTCTTATAATTCCTCTCCCTTGTCTCATCCGAGTTTTTACCAAGGTCTTTTACCATAGTTCCTTGCTTTTACCTTTTATCCCTGTATTTCCCTTGCTTTTTTCCTTTATTCCTGCATTATAATGAACATTAGACCACAAATCAAAATATCCGACTCTAACTCAACTCATAAGCAAAATATAATCAAAAGTATGCAATAAGTTGTGAGAATAGTTGGTTTGGCTAAGCTGGGAGGTGAATTAAGGCCAATTAAGGCCCATATAATTACTCAATTATGAGACTCATCATCACCCCCTACTGAAAGTGTTGCTCATCCTCTGAGAAACTTAGTGGCTCTGGTAGCCTCTCTAACATCTCGTGCTTCTCTTGTGGTCTTTTCTTCTTGTTTATAGCAGTTTACTTTCCTTTCTCCTTCTCCCCACTGATATTCTTTGATCTTCAAACTATGTGGCAGTGTGTTATCTATTTTAGCAGGCATGCATATTATCATTTCTTTAGCAGCCTAAACATATTCTCATAATGTGTACTTGCTTTCCCTTAGACAGTAAGATATCTAAGCATTCGCTGAGGATTACTTGCAATTAGATGTTGATTATGGCAATGGGGTTTGATTGTTCAGTTGCTTCTCTGTCCCTGAGGCCACTTAGCTCTTTTGTTTCTTGTTGTTCTTTATTTTTTTGTTTCAATGCCTTCTTTCTCTTCTGTTTTAGCATCATGTTTCTTT
This sequence comes from Pinus taeda, assembly GCA_000404065.3. Lineage (NCBI taxonomy): Eukaryota > Viridiplantae > Streptophyta > Pinopsida > Pinales > Pinaceae > Pinus > Pinus taeda. The sequence goes on from APFE030680349.1 coordinate 140,293, forward strand.
GTGTTCTCTTTCATCATGTCCCTCTATATTAGTTTCTTCTGTATCTATCTCCTCCCCATCTAGCTCTGTATCTTCTTTTTCTTGTTTTGTCTCCTCCTTATTTACAGAAGGACTAACATCATAGATGAAGGTTCTGCTAGTAAGTCATTGAAGACTATCCATGTTATAGGGATCCTAAGCTTTTGGAGGGCATAGCCTTTTCAAAGGAAACTGGCCACCTATTTACTCACAAACCAAATACCTCTTAACCTTTACAATTTTTTATCAAATGATGTAGATGAGTGAGTGAGTAGGATAATTACCTATGGCCTTAATGCCATGTTGCAAGTGTCAAAGATCACAGGTGTTGTTGATGGTCATTCTTCTTCGTCCTCTACTATCTGTTGATGCTTTCTCGACTGCAGATCTAATGCTGCTACTGCTGCTGTATGGTCATCTTTCTGCCTCTTTTGTTGTCTGTTGTACAGAGGGAGTAGGAGTGTGTATGAAGACAGGGATGATGGTAATGGATGAGGTGATGCTGTGGAAAACATAATCTTCTCCTGAATTGAAGTAGTGAAGTGAAAAAAACAATGGAATTTATGGAGGGATGCATGGTAAAGATTGGGGTAGATGAATATATGTGAGGCAGGGCTCCCTTTGGATCTTCTCTTTGCTCCTTGATTGTCTTTCTCGTCCTCCTGCAAACAACAATCCTGTTTTTTTTCTTTTCTTTTATTATTGTATTTTTCTGAAAAACACCTAGGCTGCCTCAGAGAGGTTTTCACCCTAGGTATCTGCCCTGGGCACCTCAAGGAAGGTTTTCACCCAGGGATCTTGTTTTTCTTTCCTTTTTTATCATCCTTTAGCCGCCTCATGGATGTTTTCAACCCAAATATGGGACTCAGGCACCTCATGGAGATTTTCAACTGAATCCTTATTTTGTTTTTTCTTTCTTTTTCAGTGACCTAATGAGGGAGGAGCTGAAACTTGCTCCACCATCATCACTATCTTATTAATGTTGTCAATGAACTCTTGTTTAGATGAAGGCCTCTTGCATAATTTTAATCTGTGCCCATTAACTTGTAATGGAATGGCTTCTTCATCTATAGTCCTGATTCACACTGAACCATTGTCATGGCATATTTCCACCACATATGATCCGAGCCATATTGTTCTTAGCTTTCCCTTGAACTCTTTGTACCTTGAATCATATAATAAGGCCCAATCTCATTCTTGAAACAACTTCTCCTTAATGTGATTGTCAAGCCATATCTTCCTCTGAAGCTGAACTATCTCTATATGAAGGAGGGCCTACATTCTGAATTCATCGAGGCCATTCAAATGGAACAACCTTTCTTTTTGTGCATGACTAAGATCTAGATCTAGTTGGGCTACCATCCTAAATATTTTATGTTCAAATTCAATGGAAAACAAAGCATTTTTCCCATAGACCAGCTCATAGGGTGTAAACCCAGTGGTGGTCTTCCATGTTATATTATAGGCCCAAGTGGCCTCAACTAGTCTCTCAGCTCAGTCCTTTCTGTTGTTGTTCACTACCTTGGTCAGGATGTTCTCTAGTGCTCTGTTGGTCACCTCCACTTGCCCATTAGCTTGTGGATGATAAGGAGTGGAGGTCCTATGTTTGATCTTGTGATGCTTGTGTAGTTCTTCGATCATGCTAGAGGTGAACTGGCTGCCTTGGTCTGTGACTATTTCTCTAGGGTACCCAAATTTGTAGAATATGCTCTCCCTTAGGAACTTAGCCACCTTTTCTTTTGTTGCTTCCCTGATTGATTTGGCTTCTTCCCACTTAGTCAGATAATCAGTGCACACAATGATGTGCTATTTTTTCTTTGAAGGAGGGTTGATAGGCCCAATCAAGTCAATGCCCCACTTGTCAAATGGCTTGAAAGTTACTTGAGGCTGTAGGGGAATTTCATCCCTTGGAGTCAGATTTCCCATCCTCTGGCACCGATCACACTAACTAACATATTTCTTCATATCTTGATGAATAATAGGCCAATAATAGCCTACTTGCAACACCTTGAATGTTGTCCTTTTTGCTACAAAGTGACCTCCACAAGGCCCATCATGACAGGTCAGAAGGATGTCAAAGACCTCCTCTTCCCTTACACATCTTCTTAAGATTTGATTTGGACCAAGATTGAACAAATTGCCCCCAATCCAGGTGAAGGGGGCACTCTTCTTGATTATCTTTCTCTTCTCTTTGGAGGGTAGGTTTGGTGGGAACTGTGCTGACACCAGATAGTTTGTTATATCAGCAAACCATGGGGAGAGCATTGAAATAGAAAACAAATTCTCATCTAGAAACTGATCATCCACCATTCCTTCTTAACCTGTAAGCAGATTCATTCTAGACAGAAATTCAACAACAACAGTTTCTTTACCATGCCTATCAACAATAGTTAAATCAAATTGTTACAATAAGAGTAACCATCTTATGATTCTAGCATTTACATTTGATTTTTTCATTAAATATTTAATTGCATAATGATTAGTATGAACAAATGTTTGATAGCCTATAATGTAATGCATAAAATTTTTCAATTAATGCACAACATCCATGAGTTCTTTTTCTATCATAGTATAATTTAGCTCAACCTTTGACAGGTTTTTACTGATAAAAGAGATGGCATAAGGAAATTTCTCTTCTACCTGTCCTAAGGCTGCTCCTATGGCTTTATGTGAGGCATAAACATGAATGTGAAAAGGGAGGGCCCAGTTTGGGTCTCTAAGGATTGGTGCAGTGGTTACCTTACCCTTTAAAATGTCCAAGGCCTCTTGACAGCTTTTTGACCATATAAATCTAGAATCTTTGGCCAATAAACCAAACAATGGAGAGGCTAGCTTGTTGAAGTCTTTTATGAATCTTCTGTAATATCCATCTAGCCCTAAGAAACTCCTAAAATTTCTCTGCTTTTATGGAGGTGGGACCCTTTGAATGATTGCTACTTTGTTTGGGTCCACTTGTAGCCCTTGCTAAGATATTGAGTGACCTAGAACGTTCCCTTTAGTCATTAAGAATTCACATTTTTATGGACTGAGGGACAAGTTCATCTCAATGCATTTGTGTAATACTTTGCCTAAGTTAGTCAAAGCCTCTTGGAAATCACAACCATAAGGTGTAAAATCATCCATGTAGATCTCCAAAATGTCATGAACTAATTCAACAAAAATACTTAGGACTGCTCTCTTGAAAGTGGTAGGAGCATTGTACAGGTCGAAAGGAAAGAATTTATAGGAAAAATTACCCCATGGATAGGTTAAAGTGGTCTTATCCTAGTCTTCTGGGAAGATTTGGATTTGGTTGTACCCACTGAATCCATCTTGGAAAGAAAAGAAATTCTTCCCTACTAGGCCATCTAGCACTTGGTCAATGAAGGGTAATGGAAAGTGATCCTTCTTTATGGCCTTCTTAAATTCCCTATAATTGACAAAAATCCTCAACTTCACATTTTTCTTGGGAACTAACACTAAAGGAGAGACCCACTCACTATGAGAGATGGGGTAAATGAACCCTGCATCTAATAGTTTCTACAGTTATTCGTTGACTATGTCTTTGAGGGTTGGATTCATTCTCCTTTGTGGTTGCCTAATTGGCTTGCAAGCTTCCTTGATGTATATTTGGTGAGTACACACCGAGGGGTGTACTCCCTTCATTTCCTTATAGTTCCAAGCAAAGGCTTCTAGGTTCTCCCTCAACAAGTTGCATAGCTATTCCTCCTCTAAAGTAGAGAGAGATGGATTAATCTTCAAGGTTTTCTCTAGCCCAAATTTTATGATAGTGACTCAGAGTGGGTTGGAATTGGCCAAGCATAAGTCAATTTGATGATTGTTCAGTGTTTCTTTTACTTCTTCTTCTAGGGGTAATGAACTAGGAGTTGGACTTTGGAGTATGTGTTCAATTAAATTGTCCTCATCTTACTATCCTCCTTCTATGATGGCTTCCAAAGTATACACTTTGGCAAAATAAAGCTCATCTTCTTCCTCCTCTTCCAACCATAAAGGTAAGTCCTGTTCTAGGGAGGTTTAAGTAGGGGTATACACCTAATTGTTTGGACATATGCCCATTATTAATGGTCATATTCCTAGCTCTACAGCTAATGTAGGCATAAATTGTGGCTAGCCATCGCCTCCCAAGGATGAGAGGGTAACCAGTAAGCTTAGCCTTGGGCTGGAGAACTAGGAAATCTTTAGGATACTCCAAGGAATCAATGCAGACCATCACATCCTCCACAATTCCTTCAGGGGTGACTGTGGAATGGTCTGCAAGTTGCAGCACTGTTGTGGTCTTCCTTAATGACCCTTGAAGGTTAAGATTGAGCATGGTGTCCTTGGTTGTCACATTAATGGCAGCCCCAAGATCAATCAAAGTGTGTGGGACAATGGTGCCATTGATGTGGACATCAACTACTAGGCTTCCAGGGTCTAAGTATTTTGGACATATTGCTTGTCCCAACGTTAAGTCAGATAACTGCTCAATGACATTAACGGTAGGGGCATCCCTTTTTCTTCTTCCTGGATGCTTAAATAACTTCTCCTTAATCAACTTACTGTAAATAGGCACATATTTGATTGCTTGGAGAAGGGGGATCTTTACGCATTAATTCTGCAATTCTCCTAGAAGTTTAGTTTCTTCTGGGGTAGGCTGGTGTGGTTGGGCTAATATTTTAGGAAAGGGTTGGTTTGCTTTAAGGTTGCTTTCCTCTCTTTTTTCTCAACCTCCTTATGTGGAGAGGGAGGCTGGTTATCTAGGAGAATTCACCCAGATCTTAGGTTGATCTCCTGTATTTCAACAGCATAAGCTGGGTATGATGTCTCTCCACTGTATTTTTGTTGGGCCTGCCTATTGTTTGGGTTTGGATTTGGCTAGGTAGGCACTGGGGTTGCCTAGGTGGATCAGAGTGTAGGAGTTGCAGTTGGGTAGGTGATGGAGGCAATAGAGCTAAAACATTGTTGAATTGGGGCCTCCACCCCTGGGGTGGGGTATTCTAATGATGTTGTGGCTAATTGTAGGTTTTAAATGACTGCCTGGCTAGCTGGGAATGATATTAAGATGCATAGTACCAAGGAGGGGGTATAGTCTAGGAAGGATTGGCAGGGGGTCCCCAAGAAGGTGTAGCTATGTTTTGATTGGGGTTGTAATATGCACAGGATGATCCTTGCATACCCTACTGGAATGGTCTAGGTCCAGGAGGTCTCCTTTGGTTAATGTAGCAGACCTTCTCAATGATCCCTTTAGCTCCTTGGTATATAGCATTGAGTCCAGGTAAGGAAGGCCACTTTATCTATGGAGTGGTTTTCTTCACAGACTGAGCAAACCTCAATACAGTTTAATGGGCATTCATTCCTAGGATGCCTTCTGGTGCACCTTGGACAGAAGATGGCCAAGGCTCTCTCTGCTTCCTCTTGCTTCCTTATGATATTCATGGTATCCAATTGCAAGGCAAGGGTTTGCATCATCTCACTTTTGAGGTCATCCAACATATTTCCAATTTCACCCTTGATGGATGAGTTGGAGGATGATGTACTGGCCATAGGTTAACTACCTCTACTCTTGTTCTTGGTTGCCCTAGAATGGTTTCTAAAGATAGTCTTGATGTCCTCATAGGGTAGTTAGTAGATATCTCCTCCTGACAACATATCTAAGGTGTCTAGGATATCCTCATTCACTCCTCTAAGCAAGACTAGCTTCAGTGACTCAGGGTCAAGTGTGCACCAGGCCCTTTTGTAACTGAGCTAGAATCTTTCTTCATAGTCTTTTAGGGATTCACCATGGCCTATGGTCATCCTGAAAATCTCATCCTTGGTGTCCTTTGACCTACAGTAGTCCCTATATTTGTTGTTAAAGGCCTGCTGCATCTAAGCCCGAGTTGTTATGCTATCTCTAGGTAAATCCATGAACCAACACAATATTTCCTCCTTGAGGGTAGATGGAAACAGTTTAAACTTCTACTCATCATCTGTGTAGTCATAGGTTAGACAAACAACAACGAACTCAAATAGGAAAGTGTCAGGGTCCTTTGTGGTCAAGCCATGGAAATGAGGTAGACCAGAGGGGATTATGTTCTTCATTTAGTGTCCCCATTGGTTTCCCTTATGGGGAAGGCACTCCCAATTCTCCCTCTATCTTCTCTGTCATTTAAGTGTTCAGCCATTAGTTCAGTAGGAATGGGTTCTTCCTCTTCTTCTTCTTCTCCTATAGGTTCCTCAAATATGTCAAGTTGCTCACCTAAAGGGGCTTCCAATTCACCATTAGTGAAGAAGAAATAAGGTTGACTGTTGGATGAGGTGGGGGTGTTTGGCAAGAATTTTCCTAAAGGATCCCTAATCCTACAAGGCATGAAAGGAAATGTTTTTGGGTTTCTGTGAGATTTTTCTTGAAAGCTGGGAAGTAATTGCAAAAAGGAAATTGCTGATTAAATGAAAAACAACTAACAGAATGGAAACTACTTGCAGAATGAAATTGTTGATGGAATGAAAAACTACTAATAAAAGGAAACTACTTGCTGAATTGAAATTCCTAGATGAAACTAGATTAACTTGCAGAATGGAAAGGAAAGAACATAAATGACAAAATGAAATAAAGAAACTAGATTACTTTTTGCAGAAATAAACTAATGGAAGAAAATTGGAAACTAGAAAATAGAAGAAAATAGCAGTAAGCAATACTACTCTGACACCTCCTCTACTATGATGCCAAAAAGTGATGAGCCTAGGTATTGCAGCAATAATGTTGCAACTCCTAGGGCTACCAACTTTACTTATCAAACCGGGGTTCGTACAAACTTGGAGGTGACTGTGCTATATACACAAGTAGAAGTGAAGGTACTGTCTGTTGTCACTTCTCATCTGGAAAGAGACCCTAGGGGTTCCAAGCTAGACTTCTATAGGGTTAGAAGAAGCTTGATTTTGATGGAAGGAGAAAAAACCTATTATAGGGGAGAACTATTCTACTGTAGAAATGAAGAAAACAACATGCAAACCTAAATCACCATAACCTGATTAATCATGAAAACAACTAAACTAGGCAGAATTGCTAAACAACACTAATATAATGTTGTCTATATAAGTTTCAAGAGTAAAGCAACAAAACTAGAATAAGGGGTCAAAAATGGAAGTAGGCTAAGTCTATGTATAAGCGGAAGAAGTGGGCAGAGGTCAAAATGGTGAAAGAAGGACATAATGAGAAACAATGCATGAGGACTGTAGATCAGGCGGGTGAAGGGTAAATGAATGGTTGAGATCGGACAATAGGAGGGTACGTAGTGATGCAGGAGCATTCAGGCCAAGAAAAAATCATTGTATTTCAGTAGACATAGGGGTATTTTGTTTTCAAGGAAGTTGGTTTCCTAAGAGTGAATTAAATGCAATTATTAATGTTTTGAGTGATTTTAATGAGAGAAGATAAAGTAGGGAATTAATTGAATATTGCGAGGCATATTTGTAAATGTTCTCTAATATAGGAGAACATGAGAGATTTAGGATAGTTGAGAGATTGAGGGATTGAGAATTGATTGTAAATCTTAGATTAGGAGTCAGTTCATGAATTTAGCGATTAGAGAGGAGTTTTAGGAACAAGGAAGAGATTTAGGAATTTTGTTAAGGAATTCATGGATCTAAACCAAAATTGGTTTTAGAATCCTTTGTATAAATGTAAGCCTAAAAGGCAGAGATAGGGGTTAGATGTTTTAGAGAGGCTAGATAGATAGTTAGAGTGTGGTTTTGAGCCTACAGGCAGAATGTAATAGAGGCCACTGATATTAGAAAATTAGGCCCAAGAGACAGAGTCTCAATCTGTAATTATCTGTTTGTAATTATATATATAGAGAGTGATTAGAATCTGTATAAATGTGTGTTTGAGTGATTGAATGATAAATTCAATATGAATCAGAGTTCTGTGTAATAATTATATGCAGGCGAAGTCAAGACGAAGCACAGTGAGAAGAGGAGAGCATGACAGAGGATCACGATGGATCTTTGAACCCATTATAAGACAAGGTAAAGCTCTGCAGAGGTAGAGATCAAAAGAGAATGCACATAAATCAACCTCGAAAGTGAATTAAGCAACGGAAGAGCCAAGGGCCAAAACCCTGAAGAAAACCCAAAACCACATAAAATTGAAAGAATGGCGTAAAATTCAAGTAAAGAGAAAGGCGGAAGAAATGGAGTATGGGCAAATTATAACCGTTAGATCTTTATGATCAACAGCCAGGATTAAATCACATCGGTGATCAAAATATCTCACCATCGGACGGACATCGGGCACCAAAGTAATCGAAGTTTAATTGAGAATCCGGACCTGAACTTTATTAGATTTGGAATTTATAATTCCATTGGGTCCGTGTAGCCAGTTAATTGTCAGGCTTGTTGTCAACCCAAAATTATTGTGGCCTGTTGGATCTGTTAAGTGCAAATCAACGACAGATAATTGTAATGCAAGTCTGTTGATCGGGAAGGATAATGGCCATTGGATCATAAGGAGGATCAACAGTGGAGATGTGATTAGATCAAAATATTTTATAGGAATAAACCTTGGCTTTAAATACATGCGACATGCGATTATGCAAAGGGCCGATGAGAGAAGACCTGATAGGGAAATTGAACATAGTTAATGTTATTTGGAATCCAGAGGTTAATCACATATCGAAAGAGATGGGGAACACATGTTAATGTGAACCGCGGAGAAGCGATTGCTGACTGTGATATAGGTAAACCTCAGGAAATGCACCAAAACCGTACCAAGGCGAAAAAGGTATGTTTACAGATATATTTCCTTTGTAAGTAGTTTATAAAGGATTAGGCACAGTATATGGGATTTATATATAAGTCCAATGATGAAGGTTTAATGTGCGGCTCATGGGTTAAATAAGGGATAACGAAGGTTGTGAAGGGGTTTTAAAGTCCCGATATGAAGGATTGATATGGTATAATGTCCCAATAGGATGGAATATAATGAAGCACTTTAATAAAGTAATAAGTGAAGGATAAGGGGTGATTTAAGTCTGATACATGTTTAATGAATGAAGGGCTAGACCATGTTGGGCTTTAATAAACTATTCAGTATAGGAATTGATGGACGGGCCTTAAACCTTAATTAATGAAGATTTTAACTCAAGGAGAGTTAAAATTCCTGGGACAGGTTAGATGTCTGCATAATCCATGAAAACTGTGGGTTAAGTAGGGGTAACCCTATGTCACATAGGCAAATGGGCGAACATGGTGGACTAATAGGATGGGCACTGGGATTATGTTGTTGAGGCAATCAACAAATGAATGACAGAGATCAGCCAAGCTAGTTGGCGATCAGGTGAGGCGACAGCCATCAGATCAAGAGATAGATCAACAGTGGAGAGTTCAAGGTGATAAAGTGATCGGGTGATGCGATAGCTGTAAGATCTAGCAGGGTAGATCGCCGGTGGAGATTGGAGCACGAAAAGAAATGTGTGGAAATGATGAGCAAGTTTGGAGGGCAGTAAGTTGTATCTTGTGTGCCCTCAAATCTGTAAATGGTTTTGTAAAATTTTGCGTGATTAACCTCCCCGACCGACATGTAGCACAGGGAAACCACCCATATCATGTGCCCTCAGCCTGATAACAGTCAGATGGAAATCCACGCGATATCGTGCAATGGCCATCGGATCTAGCAAGGTAGATCTACAGTGGGGATGTGACCAAGCAGGTTTGTGAGCGGGTGCACGACAACCATCGGATCTGAGAAGACAAATCAATGGTGGGGATTTAAAGGGAAAGGAAGTCAAATGTGAGAAGTGGATTTGAGCAGTGATTGGACGATTTGGCTTGTGAAAGGTGTTTTACTGGTAAAATCATTTGCACATGAATTATCAACTCCTACACAAGCATTTCAGGCTGAAGGAGAATGACAATATGAGTGAGCTCTTAGGCAGAGGGTGAAGGAACATATGACCAGGAAATGCGTAAGTGACCATGAAATGAACCAACTAACGATATAACGAACCACATGACTGCATTAAATGATAAACCCTCTGTGAAAACCAAAACCTTGTTTTTTGTGGTTGCTGCAAGGTTTCTTCCTCACATCATGGTCTCAGAGGGAGGAGGTGAGGTCCAGACACCTGTGAGCATCCTAATGGATCTTTTCTTTACCAATATACTAATTAAATGAAAGCATAAATGGAACATACTGAAACACAACTACTCTGTTCTACCCTGTTGTAATGGATTGCAGCTATTCAAGAAAATGAACAGGAAACAGGAAGATACTTAAGTCAATGAGCAGGAAATCCATGAATCTGTGTTGAACCACTAGAATGAACATGCATCTACTTAACCAAATGAACAATCAAACCATACATCTATGCTACTATTGCAATGGAAATGATCTTCTTGAGAAAATGCATAGAAAACATGAATCTATACTACTGCTGTAATGAGAATGCATCTGATTAAACCAATGGACAAAAAGCAGGAAGCTATGCTACTTAACAATACAATAAAGAGGAGTTTTGGCTGCTAGGGTCAGGCCCTAACCTAAGAGCTTCATCCCTATGATTTAAATTAGTGCTATCTCAAATCAAAACTCATCTTCATTATCAAAGAACACTATATTACGTCAAATTGTTACAAGTCAAAAGGTCTGAATACTTGCTAACTGACTAACTGACTATTGGTTAACTAGCTGACTGGTAACTAGATAAAAAAACTGAGGTCCTAAGCCTCTTTATTTATACATCTGAAGTCTCAATGACTTCCCTCAAAATTAGGGAGGTACTACTCCCAACTTAATGGTAACTTGTCCTTTCACTTTCACTAGCTCGGCTTCCTTCTAGTAGGGAGGCTACTTGTACTTCCACTTGCTTGGCTGTCCTTTAGTACTCCTGATTTGGCTATTTGTACTTTCAACTGATGGGGGGGATATTTGAATGTAGGGGCAGGAAGTGAAGAGGATTTACCTCCTGTAATTCCTCTCCCTTGTCTCATCCGAGTTTTTACCAAGGTCTTTTACCATAGTTCCTTACTTTGACTTGTTATCCCTACATTTCATTTTCTTTTATCCTTTATTCCTACATTACATGCACATTAGACCACAAAGCAAAATATCCAACTCTAACTCAACTCATAAGAAAAATATAATCAAAAGTATGCAATAGGTTGTGATAATAGTTGGTTTGGCTAACCTGGGAAATGAATTAAGGCCAATTAAGGCACATATAATTACTCAATGATGAGACTCATCAGACCTAGTTGCCATGAGGGAACTACTTGTCACAAGGGTGGGCAGTTGATAGACAATGGTCAGAGCTAGAAGGTATTTATCACAAGGCCTGTTGATGGCTGATCACATTGCTATGACTCTTTGCCACCAGTACTTGATCCAGGATTCACGAGATCCTAGGTGGTGATGCCAATAATAGCCAGAGCTTGCTCAACTAAGCTACTCAATTGTGGATGTTGTGCTATTAGGCTTGGCTTGATTACTCAACTTTGATCCCAGTGATAGAAGACATAATAATTCTATGTTTTCATCTAATATAATATTTTATTTAGAAGGTACTAATAATTCCTCATCACGACACCTAAATGTGTTTTATTCTTAATGAGACATTCCTTTTTAGGACAGTTACCAATGTGAGGCAGGTGGAATTTTGCTAACCTTGTTGCCAATATTTTTAGTCCTTTCCTTCTCAGGTCCATCGACGAAGCCCTCAACCATCGACCTCAACTATAGAGGGCTGGACACTAGAGAGAGTAGTAGAAAAACTAAAGCATGCCTTTTGAGAAAGGTTCTCGTAGCCGAGTATAGTCAACAGTTGAGACTATTTTTTTATTTTCTCTTTTATGTCTTGGAAACAAACAACATATTATCTTAATTTGAGAAGTCGTTGAGCCAATTGGTTCATGCATAATCGTAGATATCATGAAAAAAGAAAATACTCCTTGGGAACTGAAACCCTACCTCATACCTACTACCTTTTTATCACATGACCCATGTAATTGAATCTCTTGGCTACCCTACACTAGAGCATACGCGTACTAGTAAGGTGCAAAAATAACTTATGTGTTTTCAATTTGGGTTTTATTGGTTCAAGTAGCTTTTGCAAGAATACCCATTGAGTCGAAGAGATCTCTTGAAGAGCTAGGCTTGGTGAATTGTGTTTGGGAGTTGCATTCCTAGGGGAAGCTTTTACAAGCAGATGATTGCGGACTTCTTAATGAGCCATTGTTGAAGAAGTTGCACTAGTTCTTCAACTGGGTTTGTTGTGTTCTCATCCTCATCCTAAAGCTTGTCATAGTATGATACAAATAGTGTAGATGCTTGCGGGTGATAAACCACCTCCTTTGGTACCTTCTACACCTAATCCCCTTCCTATGGTACCTTCTAAGCCACTTTTTGCAAACACACCTCCAATAAGTAAACGGTTTGATGATTTCATTGTTTTGTTTTCTTTCTACAAACAGGGAAATTCTAATACTATCTCACATGCTAGTAGAAGTTCAGATTGGGAGCTAGCCTCCACACCCATTTGAACATCAACACTTTAAATCATAGTAGAAAGAGATTGAAGTGCTATGTTATCACTGGCCCCACAAATCTTAGTGCTCTACTATTACTAATTAGAGGGCCCAGATGTAAGTTGTAGGGATAAAGAAGAATTAGATATAGTTCCAGAGTGTGAATGATGGTATCATAAGTAACTATTAAACGTTTTGGTATAACTCTCTAGACTATAGTTCATAAGGACGAATTTCAAAACACAACACAAAATAGTGCAACAAAGAGTGTAGCCCAAGGAAAGCGTCCCAACAACATCATTTACATAAGATTGAAAAGTCGATTAGATGCACTATAGAGACAAAGAGAACATTATACTCAGTAGCAAATCCAAGCACATAACATTTTGGAAATTTTACAATGCCAGAAAGCATGCTTAACCATTTCAGTATTGCAACAACCTATGTAGCACTCAGTTGTCATACCAGTACATTTCAATTGATATTCAACACCCCTAGAAGGAAGATGACTTCATTAGTGAGGGAAACAAATAAAATAATTAGCATAGTCATCCAATACTCCCAAATCAAATTCAACTTGGCCCTACTGCCAAGCTGAGTTAACTTTCTCTCAGTTTGACTGTCTATGGGAAAGTTAAACTCACCCACAACAGTTTCAATACTTTTTGCTGCAGAGTTCTCCCAAGCTGTTGCAGGAAAAATAAAGTTTCATTTGGAAATTGTCAGTATGAACTGAGACACTCAAGAAGTTCGATGAGGGTACAACTATAGGTTTCTAATAATGTCATAGGCTTGGAAAAAAATGCTAGAGGTTTGAAAAAAAGATAGAAACAAGAAAAGGTGAAAGAAAAGAGATCATAATAGGTTAATTACAAGAAAAAGTGAAGAAGATGATCTCTAGAAGACAACAAATGATGAAAAATTAGACCACAAAAAACATAATTGTGTCTTTTCCACAACCCTTTCCGCGATCTAAATATGAAATAATTAAAGATGCTCCCAATGATGATCCATGTACCAATGTTGACAAGAATTGTAGGAGGCATGCTAAAAAAACCACCCAAAAGCACTCGTGCGTTGATCAATTTCAACCATTCTGCTTTGGGGAATAACTTGCTTAAAATCCACACTATCACAGGCAAAATTGCAACTAGTTGGAATAACCACACCAAGTTTTTGTGTGGCCCAAGTGGTCCGAAAAGGCATTTCGGACCAACTAGACCCCATATGACTGACGCATCAAAGGCTACTCTATCCTTCAGACACGTCCAAGGGTGTTAGGAGGCAGAGAATCCACATCACAGATATTCTCTATACCTGTCAGCATCCACCATGCAATGCATAGATTGATTGTACCTGTAACTATTGTGCCCACAAGCTATGTACATCCACAAGTTAGCCCCTGGACTCAAATATAGCTAATAAAAAATTGAACCCCATAACAAAATGATACTTGTGGTTCATAAATTTGTTTATAAGATTGAACACTATAGAAGAAGTGAAAACTATAAGAGCCACACCTAAGCATCATACATGCAACGTGGAGGAACCTTCATGTAGTGCCAAAGATTCAAGTCTGCAAGAAAAGAAAGAGCATGTATTGTACTAATCTTTCCATAAGTCTTGACAAGGATATTGGAAATTGTTTTTCTAGGCAAGAAGTACCCAATAATAAATTCTTCAACAACATTGTAAGTTGTTTGTTGTTTTCACAACAATAGCAAATAGATTTTAGCGTGAGTCTAGTTCACATAAAATAGCCTGCCCTATTTCAACACATTGGGGATAAAAAAGAGCATGAACTCACACTTGCTTTACTAGCATGGGTAGGTACCGGAGAGATTTTACTTTAATGATTTCCTTTTATGTACTCTTGGAAGGCAAGATAACTACATCTTTTGCAGTAATAGTTTTGTTCAAAAACAAAAAAGGAAATAACATAAGCTCATTTTCTTTCAGTTTTAGAAAATTATATTGATCTCTAAAAGTAGCATAGTTTTCTGGTGAGTACAGAATTCATTTTATTCTCCATATTCATAGGGATTTTCTAGGGAAATAGATAGTTTAATAGGCAAGAAGAAACATATAATGTTGGATGGTGTGATAGGCAGGAATAAAAATATAGTATGTAATATCATTAATGGGCATATCCTTTTAATGGAAAAGTTGAGTTATGAAACCTTTCAGGGACAACTGATCAATTTCATTTGGATGAAGTTACAATCTCTAATCATAACCTTTTATATAGATTTCATCTAGAATTTGCAACTTGAGAAAATATATCGATCTCTTGAAATCAGAGTCAACATGGATATTCTAGCTCTCATTGCTTAGTATGGATGTTAAATCTAGGTAATTGCACCTTGATTCCATGTTGAATCATTATTGATGTACCCTTTTATATTTTAGTGATGAAATATAAGATACATATTCCAAAAGAAAGGGTTAATCAATGATGCCATACAAGCATGCCTAAGTTAATGAGAATATAAAACATGTACCATGGAAGAATCATACACAGAGGCATCTCTTGCTCATTAGTTTGGCATTAAGCATATTGAATATGAGAAATTTTACTTCTTAACAAGAAAGGATGGGAAAGGAACCTCATTTGTACTTTCTTAAATCATTCCAATGGGAAGACTTAATATGCATACAAGCCCACATGCTAGTAGCATGCCCCACCATGGAAGCTGAATATCATCCTTCCATAAAATGTAAAGTATAAGTGACAAAACCATGCTTCCTGCCAGTAGGATAAGAAACCACCATTGTGGTACATCATTGTAATATCTGATCAAGCATGCATGGACATCAGCTTATCGGTTTTTTTGAAGATCTTCTTTGCTTAAGGATTTCAATGCATGTAAAAATGTTTGGTAAGTTTCTTTTGGTGGGCATGTCATTAAATGAATCCAAGAAACTCTAGAGTGAATGCAAAAAAAAATGTAACAAAAATCATAATACATGAAGATGATAAAATTACTATATAGTATATGATGTATGTACTATGTTCTGATATATATAGACACACACACACCATTGCTTAATTCTCTGAGTTGAAAAACCAAGATCAAAGTGATGCAATTTATGCTAATAATGCTAATCAATGTGGCATGATATTAGGAATTCCACTCTTTATCCATATTCATGCTAGTCTCCTCAAGGTAATCCATGTTTTTATTTTGCTCAGGAATGGAGACTAGAATAGTGGAATGATATTATGAATTCTAGTCTTTATCCATATTCGTGTCAATCTCCTCAAGGTAATCCATGTCTGTATTTTTCTCAGGAAAGGAGACTAGAATAGTGTAAGACCAAGATAAGGAGAAGGGTACAAATGTTTATTTATTTTCAGTTTATAGTTGTAGATAATCCATGTCTATATTTTGCTCAGGAATGAAGACTAGAATAGTGTAAGACCAATATAACGAGAAGGGTACGAATGTTTATTTATTTTCAGTTCATAGTTGTCCAGGCATGAAAAGCAAGACTGTAGCTTTGCAACTTTCATTGGATATTGAGAGGAAAGTGGAGGGGAAGACAACTAATGCCACAACCTTCATTCAACCTCAAGAAATATAAACAAGAAAAGAAAAATTAGGGATCATCACAAAGCTATCTGAAGTTTGAAGCCACTATCATGATTTGTAAACAATCATCGAGGGAAAGGAGAACTGTGTATGTTACCAGAAGACAATGGGTAATTCCAGTGGCCAAAAATATCGATGTCAGGTCCACAGATATATAACCACGAAGTTGGAAGGGAGATCTGATAATTAAGATGACACCCAAAATTTGTAATATAAGCAAGCCTACTAAGGCTACGATATCAAAGATAATAAAAAAAATTTAGTAGCCTTCTTCAAGCATTAAGCTCTAAAACTTTTCTTTGACTTATTTTCAATGATAGGGGTATATACTATCTATTCCATAAAAGTCACCAAAGACTTTGAAATGCCATTAACATAAAACAAACTTCCCTCTTTAGTGTCTCTCCTTCAACTTGAAAAAAAATTCCTCACCAAAATTGCTAGATAAGACCATGTATTTGAAGAAACTAAAAAACCAGAATACTATATAGGATGCAGCTGATCTTAGCAAGATAACAACCTAAACTAGAGTAGAACAAGAAACCTTATGGGAGGTGTACTTCCAACAATGAAAAACCTACCTAATCTTACTCCTCTTATATTTTCATGAATATGCAAGCAATGATGATATATGCAACCTTCAAAATAGGTACAGAATATGTTGATCATGAAGTTAACTTCTTTTTCAGGTTTAAACTGCTAGAATAAGGGCTATATGATAGTCCAATAGAATTGGGTCCAAGGTTTAGGCTTTCCCACTGTAGGAGGTGTAATATATAACAAGACTATTGTTGGGCTAGGATAATCCACTCGGTTAATTTGAAGCTTCATATCCATGAAGAAGCAACTGACCAATGTTCATATATTAAGTTTCCATGGATGGATAAGTCATGGCCAAAGCAATTATCCCATCCCTCAACCTTCCCCTCTCCAGAGTGGTCTCATTGTTTTAGTTCGGAAGTGAAAACCAAAATATATATATATATATATATATATATATATATATATATATATATATATATATATATATATATATATATATAAGGAGCGGCTAGGTGCGAGAGGTCTTTAGGAGATCAAGGAGAGGCAAATGAGGTAGGTCTTTGGGAGATCAAGGAGAGACAGAGAGAAACCTAGAAGGGTATTGGGATGGGGGATTTTTTGCGAGAGTCTCATTCTCCACATTTGTGCTGTAGGGTAACAAAATGTATATTAGCTAATATCATGCAAGGACAATCGACAGTAAAATAAAATTTCATATAAAACATGGAAAATAACCGTTGTCAATAGATATATTATTTTCTTGAGTAACTTGCAAGATTAGACAACTTTTGAATTGGACTTGTAATAGAAAGACTTGACTTGAGTGAAGGACATGGAATAGGCTTAGTTCAACTATGAGAAATGTAGTGCCTCGCTCTAGTTGACTAAAAGTGATATGACACTAACATTTATTTAGCCCTAAGGCCCACACTTTATTCTTTGAGGAGCTCAGGTTGAGGATCCAAACACATGACTCTATTATTAGTGGTTGTGATATTAGTGGTTGTGATGTTTATGTATGTTCTCCATTGATATTATGATGAAGATAACATTAATGGTTATGTATATTATCTATTGGTATTATGATGATTGTAGCATTAATGGTTATGCATGTTCTCTATAGATATTATGATGATTGTAGCATAAATGGTTATGTTTGGTCTCCATTGAATTTATGATGATGATAAAAGTAAAGGATATGTATGCTCTCTATTGATATCATGATGATGATAGCTTCGATGGATAGATATGTTTTCTATTGATGTTATGATGATGATAGCTTTGATGGATATGTATGTTTCCATTGATGTTATGATGATGATAGCCATGATGGATGTGTCCCTTATGTTAGCTACTTAAATTAGTTAGGTTTCACAATGAACAATGATGTGAATGTCTAGGTGATGTTGATGATGCTATTATGACAATGATTAACACTGAGAAACCTTGTTACTGATGATTATTGAGTATGACAAGAAACCACCAGAGGCACTCGCATATGATGAGTTGATAACACCTGGTTTGATGAAAATTAATATTTTGTCTTTCCAATTCTAAGTAAATTTTGAAACATGCTATATGTGTATATCTATATTCTAATGATATGTTAGTGGTTGTAGTCACAAATTACTTTCTTAGCTGAATGACTCATATTGGTGATGAAGTTGTACAATTGGATGGAACTACATGGGAGGGGTGGAAGAGTGTCCCTGATCTCACCCACTAGCACTTCCACCATGACTTGGGCTGGAAAGGTTGAAACACCTTTGCCTTGAAGATCACGATGTCATGGAGGCAGGTCCCAAAGTTGGACCACTCATGAGGATTTTACTGGGGGCGTGCATCATGGTTGATTCCTTGATCCCCAACACCATTAGTCTCACTATAGCAGGAAATATAGAGATGATAATGGTCTCTATTGTTGCACCTATAATTTCCCCGCGTAGCCATTGAATGCTTGAAGGGAAAGTGGCATGGCTCCCTTGGAACTTTAAGGGAATTCCTTGAAGGGCATGACCAATGTGGCACCCTTGGCATCACAAATAAACTGTTAGGCGTGACACCCTTGGAACTTCAAGGAAAGTTCTTGAAGGGCACGACCAAACTTGGCACCCTTGGAATCATTAAAAATAAATAAATTAATAAATATAATCAAGATATGAAAACCATGTAAATTCACATCAAGTGGTAAACGATGTTAGAACCGAGGTAATTAAATCAAGAATAAAACTTGGGTTAAGGGGATCATAGGAAGAAATAAAATGGTTTACCTTAAAAATTATACCCTTCCCATATTGGAAAGTATTAGGTAGATAATGTAACTTAATTAGGTAAAAACGGGAAAGAGGGACATAAATGTAAGTATAAATATTAATCCTAAAATAGTTAAACCTAATTAAGAGAAGGGGGTGATGAATTAAAATAAGATTAATAAATTAAATTTTAGATAAATTTAGACAACCTCCATGTGGCAAAAATCAACATAAGAATATCCATATAAGACGAAACTTGAGTTAAATTAGGGAGTAGATAGGGGATTAAATCTGTGACTTATCATTTGACTTTAGTAATGAACACAGATTAAGGAGTAGAAAAGGGGGATCAAGAGACAATTTGGAGAAGAAATAGGAAGTCTTGTTGAGGTGAGGAAAAATATTATTTTTAAATTAAAATTTTCATAAATAATTTTGGAGATTCTTGATTAGAGAGTGACACATGGATGGGTGAATAATCAAACTATTGGATTAACAAAAATAATTAATTACGCATGAAATGCCAAGTGTCACCTATGAGGACTCCTATAAAAGGAGGGGCAGGCCATGGGAGAAAAGACTTTTTATCCTATGGTAGGATGGATGAGACTATGTCAGAGTAATGACTACAAGCTATAATGAATTTGGTGAGGTAGAGGACTTTAGAGAGGGGACTCTTGAGCCAAAGAGTGCTCTCCTCTACTAGCTAATACATTTCCTCCATTGTACAACCCCATTGCCGCTCGGGGGTCTGTGGGGAAGGAGAGTAGCCAACGAGTAGGCTGGGAGGTCAACTGGTGGGTCACTACGTTCAGATTAAGCACGTCAACATTCACACTTGGAGGCGACTGACAACAAAAGAGGGTAAGTAGCGGCAATTCAAAATTGAATCTCGTCTCCTGGTCAATAGTACCTACATTATTATGATATTCTTTTATATGACTTGACTATGACTTTAGTTAATAACATGTAAAATAGATGATATGTTCAATGTAGTGAAATTCAGAGATGTTTTATATAGTGCTTAATAGTTTTTGAGTTCCCAATGCTAGTTTCTTATGGTTGTATTTTTGTTTTTTGTTTTTTGTTTTTCGTTTTTTTTTTTTTTTTTTTTTTTTTTTTTTTTTAATTTATATGGTTGGTCCTACACTTGGTATCGGAGCAGGTTCAACCTCTAGCACTTATGGACCCTTATTTTTTGGCTTCCTTCTCAAATTGTTTCTTTAATTTCCCTCCTCTTGCATAGTCTAATTATTTTAAGCTCAAAAGCCCACTCTTTGGACTTTTATTTAAGAAAAAATAAAGATATATATAATCTCAACAAAGGATATTTTTATTTATTCCATAATGAGTCCTCCAAGTTTACCTCTCAAGAATATCATGAAAATGTCAAAATTGAAACCCTAACTTAAAAGTATATCAATAAATTCATGGACATGTTGGATAGAATTCTAAATCTTAAGAGCATGTTTGGAATTTCATCATGTTGGATAGAATTTTGAATCTTAAGAGCATGCTTGGAATTTCATTTTCACGTTACCAGTTATGGAAATTTTATGATAGTTAAAATTTTAAATTATTTTCCTGATATTCGATTGATATTTTTATAAGGATTATTAATTTGTTATTTTTAATTTCTTGATATATTTTAAAGTAAGTTTTTAAATTTTGAAAGGATAAGTTATAATTATAGATTTAAGTTTTGTGGTATGTATAATTCAAAAATTGTAAAGTTTTTCAAGAACTTTTAATATATATATATATATAATAAATTTTTTAATATTCTGAAAAGTATTTAACTTGGTTTTCATTTAAAAACAATAAATTATTTTTTTATATAAAATTTTTAGTAAATAAAAAATGAATTTATTATTGAGTAATTAATAAGCCATTATATTAGTTAAAAACTTGAAATCACGAATATTCAAGTCTCCTAAAAGTTCCATAGCTTTTTATTTTCTGAACATCCTAGTCATAAAGATAATCAATAAAAAAAAATATTATTTCAAAAGAATCATGCGTAGAAGACAGACTCCAATGTAATCTTGCATTACTTATTCACCTTATTCGGCTTAACCTTGATGCATTTGTGTTTCCGACATTTCTTCACAGGATTACCCTCATCCCATCACTCTGAGGCCTCTATCAATCGGAATGGCAGATCCTTTGAGAATGAAAAAAAAAGGGCTTACATTCTGGCCTTAGGTTCCGCTTTCTCTGTAACTCCAGTCTGTCGAAGGCCTTAGCTCTTGCAATGTAGTATAGTCAAGCTGAAACCTGACCTGTCAAGCTTGAATGATCCACCTACTTACCTACAAGGGATTCAAAAAGAATTAGATTGAGAATAATGAATTGAAGGATTTAATTATGGTCAGTTAAATTTGTGAAGACAACAGACGAGAAATTGAAAGAACACTGCCAACAAGTGGTAACGGATCTGGGATCTCATGATGCCGACTCCAACGATCAGTTGTTAAAATATGGCCCCAGGTAAATGCAACAACCAAATCCTTTGTTCTTAATTCACTCGTAGATACTCCAAGTGCATCCGTTTTTCTTGGGATAGCCCAAATCTTGCACAACTGATAGGTAGATTAGCTACATTATGCTACAGGACTCCCTTTTACCACGCTTCGGTTCATGCCACGTCAGCCTTAACCATCACGCTAGATCGATGTTGTCCGCTGCTGGGACAAATATTTGGTGCACAGTGGTCATAGTGTCCATCAGAGAACTTAACCCAGATTGGGCATTACACATCGATAAAATCTCATAAAATAATATATGAGAATAACCTGAAATGTAATCTACTCATGGCCCAACTATTACAAAAACTGAATTCTGGTCACTACTAAAATAGTTAGGTCAACAGTAAAAAAGTGTGGAACCACCATTGAAATTCGTGGTATCGTTGCAGAGAACTATCCAGTGAACTCTACAAACAGTATGACTAGCGAAACAAGACTTCTCTTACATTGCTGAACACATATTACACTCACAGAACCATATTTAATTTGCACAATCGCAATTGAAAATAAAAAGTGTGGGTTATAGCAAATTGCTCGAAATATACCACATGACTCCTTTTTACCACATTGAAAAGTTTCTTTCACTGTAATACGATGTCATTTTCTGAGTTTAACCAGTTTTATAGGTTGTAAGTGTATGTTTTGAACGCAATTTTTACACTGTAATTATTTTTATACTTATGTTTAAATAATCTATTTATACTTGAGAAATATAAAAAACAATATTTATCTAATTTAAATGTTAAATAGAATTAGAATTTTTTAATATGAGTAAGTCAGAGTTTAATCCAAAGTGGTATATAAATTTTATTTGAAAGTGCCACCAAGAAGAAGAGTTTTGTCTTATGTGGTCCTGTTAATTTCCTTCTTTCTGGACCACCACCAAACAATATTTCATTGTACATCTGCTAGAAATAGAGAAGAATAGCCTAGCTCAACATTGACGTTATAAGACCGATTGACAAAATTTTTTAGACAATTTTTTTTAGATCAGATCATAGCCTAGCTCAACATGGACGTTATAAGACCGATTCACAAGATTTTTAGATCAGATCACTGAGCACACTTGGATTAGTTTGATGGCTTCATCTGTCAACTGGTGGGTCAGTGCATTTGGATTAAGCATGTCAACATTCACACTTGGAGGCGACCGACAAAAAAGGAGTGCAAGTAATGGCAATTCAAGATTGAATCTCATCTCTTGGTGAATGGTACCTATGTTATTATAATATTTTATATGACTTCATTATGGTTTTAGTTAATAACATATAAAATAGGTGATATGTTCAATGCCCTGAAATTCAGGGATGTCTTATATAGGGCTTAATAATTTTTGAGCTCCCAATTCTAGTGTCTCATGGTTGTATTTTTAGTTATTTTTTAAGAAGAAATTTTTTTATAGGGTTGGGCCCTACAAGCAATGGGAGATTGTAGTCTTACTATGGCTCAATGGTGAAGGAAATTATGATTGAAATATAACAATGGGAAAACATTAAAAACCAAATGGTACAGACATTCAATTTCATAGCTAGAATAATTTCCCTATGCTGCACTGGGAAAGTGTAGTCTTACAATGGCTCAATGGTGAAGAAACTATAAAAATAGAAGGAAATTATAAATTAGAAGATATATACATTTAGTTTCATAGATAGAATAATTTCCTATGCATAAATTGGTAGCCTACAAATGCCGCCTTCTAATCATAACATTTAAATATGAGTGTTTTGCAGAAATCCAGGATAAAACTTACCATAAACCATGAACATGGTCTCTGGTGCGCAATACCTCATAATGGTTCTCATATGACACATGTAAATAAATGGTAAAGTATCAACACACCCAATTAATTAATATATTAATTTGATATCCCTGTTAAGAAAATGATTAGTTCCATGCACTTGTCTTAAATGAAATGAAATTTTTATTAATGTCCTCAAAAGACCTTATAACATCTATGGGGTCAGTGAAAGCTAAAATAACTAACATCACGATTCCCTCAGACTGCAGACTATTGCCATGAAGATTTCCTTTTTATTGTTTTTCTTCAGATGTTCTGCGACAGAAATTTTAAATTCTCTCCCATAGAAAAATATTTCCTGCATAAATTATGCAATTTAAAAGGTCTGTGAACAACATAATGTTGAGGTATTTTGAATGATTAGCATGGACTTGTGAATTAGTCTATTTTCTAGCCTTTGACCATACAAACCTACTTGAACATTTATCAACTTGTGACATTTCGTCATCCTGAGAACATTGGCCTTTTCGAATAAACCTACAAGGCTTTGTAGAAGCTAATTATTTTACATTGAGAATCATTCTTTTTGCAGCCTTAGTTATTCGGCTCAATGGGTTGAACAAAGAAGGGAATATCTCATTGAGATTAGGATAAGTTTTTAGGATCCACTGAACCATATGAAAGGGTGTCTTTCCTAAGATACTCATTCACATATTTCGATACTAAAAATAAATAAATGGATGCATATTAAATGCATTCCCATACCCAAGAAGGTGTAAATAAAATTACAAATAAATGGAAAGTATGCATTTTTTTTTTAATTTTCATGGCATTGAGTGGAATCACAGATGTCTTGTAAGAAGATCCATGTTTTGTTTTGAATGCACATGATTAAAACAAATTGGATAGCTACCCACTGGATAGACAAGGCAAGCTTGTTTTTGTGGTTTCTAGGTCAAGCTGTAGAGCTAATCAGTATGGGCAAATACAAATGCCTATATACATGCATGCCGATATTGACTAAGATGTCCATGAGAGATATGTTGACATAACTGCTGACTACCACATAGCTTCTACACCCTTTTAATTCCCTAGTTCTTATCTTGAAGGGACTGGATATGGATATTTATACACACCAAAAAGCTGCAGAATTGTCATTTTAGAACCATTGATAACATGCAAAGAGAGAAAAGTGATTAATTTCATAGCAAGCCAGTAAAGGCCTTATGTTGACGCCCTCTTTGCTCGCCACTTGCATCCTCATGAAGGCTAGACCACCTTGTCCTTATGTTAGCGCCCTATCCGCTCACCACTTGCATCCTAATGTACTATTGTGGAGGAAATGGATATCCTCCCATTTAGTTTATTTACTACTATGAATACTCTTTCCTTCCTCATGATTACAAGGCACGGCGGACATTAGAAAGAGCTCTGAAATAAAGTAAAAAACTCAATTGCTGCTATACATCATCCTTTAGTGTTATTACAACGAGTGCTGGAGTTAAATAAAGTTACCATTTTTATTGTTTGGTTAACA
Source organism: Pinus taeda (assembly GCA_000404065.3). Classification (NCBI taxonomy): domain Eukaryota; kingdom Viridiplantae; phylum Streptophyta; class Pinopsida; order Pinales; family Pinaceae; genus Pinus; species Pinus taeda. Next base: position 164,982 of record APFE030680349.1, read on the forward strand.
CCATGGGTATTATTAACACCAATACATGGAAGAAAGGTAAAAGACATAGGGAAGAAAATAAAAGAAAAGGACTGGAACATAAAAGAATAGTTGAATCGAAAATTCGATGGGAAGGTATGTATCGATTTTACCAATATTCCGTAGCTTATCCTATATTAGGTGGATGTTCTTTTCTGGCCTAAAACATAGCTTGAATGACCGAATAAAAACCAATTAGGGAGCGTGAATGACCAAATAAAAACCAATTAAAGAGTATGCTCTGATAACCCCTTTAGCTATATCGGTTGGACTCCTTACGTTGTTTTTTATAGCAACCTAGCTGAGCAAGGTTAATTCATGCATGGAAGCACCGAAAGAGTAACCAAAACTTTGAATTTTTTATATGGAGTGTATCCATTTGCAGGGATAGCTAACATAACTTACCCATAATAAGAAACAGGGACATAATTAAAATAAGTTGTTTCACCAATTCAATTCTTTTACCCCACATATAAAGCAACAGTTCCAAATCCTCGAGCATCAGTAGTAGCCCAAGTGGTAGTGTTAGGGGGTTAGCTAAAACTCTTTATTCGGCCATTGGTCCAAGCATGATTCGAGAACATAGCTTCATGGGAGTTGGGCATGGAATCCCCCCAAGGGATGTTTTAGGGCTTAAAGCCCAAGTTTTGAATGAATCTTGTTGTAAAAGCTCAACAAATTGTGGGCGTGAAAGTATAATAGAGTCACACGGTTGTCCACCCTAGTTTTTGTAATGTAATGTGAGCTGGATAGACCTACCCATGGTCCGCGGACCATGGGATTGTATAAATAGAGTGAGGCTCTAAGTGTAGAAGGAAAAAAAGAAGGATGAGAAGTCTAAGTGATTGAGTTGAAGTGTAAAGTGTGTCTGCAAGTTGTAGAGTAGGAAAAGACTCTACAGCTAAGTGCATAGAGGCCTAGTAGTTCGGAGCTGAGTGCGCGGACCCCTACAGCTGAGTGCGCATGGTAGGTCGAGTCTGTAACCATTGGAAGAATCAATAAAGAGAAGTTTGCTATAATTCTATGTAATTTTCTTAGTTTAATTCATGATTGGATATAATTTGCAAATACACTATTTATTTATTGCATGATCATGTATGAATGCTTTGTATTTCTGAATGCTTTGTATTACTAATTATAAGACATTCAAGTAGGCAAAGGTAGTTAATTAACATTGGAAGATAAGTAAGATCTAAGGTAATAGCGCAGAGCATGGCACAACCCCTGGTTAGGGTTGTGTGAAGGCAAGGTATCAGGCCACGAGGAACGGGAAGTGCGAGAAGCAACCTACACAAAAGAGAAAACAAAGAACCAATAAAACCTCTTAGACATCTTAAGGGTGCGGAAACCTGGTTCTAGCACCCTCCCATACTACTTTGGGTGAGACCGCAGTCCGCACTCCGCGGACTGTTGCCAAAAGGGGTAGTAATATAGGGATTTGTTTTGCTAATTAACTCTGAACCTGGGTCAAGCCCCAACAAGCCAAAAAATGGTTTTGTTGCCGGGACTGGGATCTGTATAGAGATGTCTGATGTCATATCACTGGAATCTGAAAAAGAAAGGAATTGAAGAGTGGTTGGACAGAAAGATTCACGAGTTCGTGGCACAGGAAAATAGGAATCTGTGACTATCAAAGGAAGAATAGTTAGATTGCTACTTGTATATGGAGATCCATGAAATTTTCTTTGCATCCTTCCCTACTGAGTTGTGCAAGTGGATCACAAAGCTAGAAGATAACCAAGGGAGGTGTAAACTCGACAAACCTATTGTGTGGACTCTGGAATTGGTGCGCAGACTGAAAGCATTAGAAGATAAGATTATGCCCGTTGTCAATCATTGGCTTGATCGAATTATAGGAGGATTCATCACTGAATTCATGGTAGATACTTCAGTTAGCTATAGCAAGGAAGAACGATGTTTCCTCAAGGGACCGTGAGGTAATTATGTTAAATATTTGAACACTTGGATTAAAATTCTACTGTGTGAAAAATGGCTTATGAAAATAAATTGATGTTTGGGACTATGCGGAGTGGGAAAATCTACAGAAACAAAGGTAGCACTAGCCCCTTGATTTCACCTCTGTGAAAGGGTGAATAAGAGCTCGTGAAGGTTTCACCAATAAGTGCGATCAATTTGATAAGGCAAATAATTCCGTGCATACCACCCCCACCCACACCACCACCAATTTCACCGTCTTCACCCTTGACTTTGCCCATACCACCTCTGCCACCACCATGCAGCAGTATGGCTAGTGTGATAAAGCTACCAATGTTCAAGGGAGTAGGGAATGAAGATTCGAACTAGTTTTGGTTCGTGATAAAAGATGTATGGGAAGCACAGGGTGTCATGGACGACAATATAAAGAAGGCAACATTGGTTAGCACTCCGTAGGATCACGTGCTGAATTGGTACATTAAGCATTCCAATGAAAATCTGAATGCGGGGATAGCGAATATCCAAGCTGTGTTAAATAAGGAATTGAGTAGGCCAAAATCAAAGGCAGAGTTGATCATTAGATTCAAGGAAATCACAATGCTACCAGGTGAAACCCCGTGGGAGTTGGATCAAAGATTGAAGTGCACAATTCGTGACGCAAACATAACATTAACAGATGGGCAACACCACAAACGGTTGTAGCATTGTTAACACCGCATCTACAAAATGCGTTGTCTCAACAAAGGCTAACCACTCAGGCTGAGGCTTTGGAGGTCGCAATGAGATTGCACGAGACTTCGATACAAGATTCTAACCTGGGAGTTCACCAGATTCACGCACAGTTGAAAAAATTGTGCCTTGAGATGCAGAGTTTGAAACAAGATAGGATGACTTGCCTAGAAGTGTGTGACGAGGTATGGTGCATAAAATGCAAGGGCCAAGGGCACGACAAGGACCACTTCCCAGTGTTCGCAAATTACCTTACGGGAGGAGGGCCAATGCCACTAAGACAAGAGGCACAAGCAGGACCAAGCGCGGTACCTGTGTTATGGTGTACAATTTGTCAGATAGGAGGATAGAATGCTACAAATAACTGCCATCTATTACATAAGTATATGTAGAATTCATAGCAGTTGTTTTGTAATTTCTGCAAGTCAGTAGGACATGATGAGCGCACCTATAGAAGTTATGAACTGATGATGGATCAAACTCCTACCTATAGAGTTCAAGCCGAAACACAGGCCCTCGATCAAAACATAGGAATGGAGCTCACCAGATTTCAAGGGCGTGGACGAGTTCGAGGTGGAGTGGGACCAGCAAGAGGTCACAGACAACTAATATGTTACAATTGCGGAGGGCCAGGAAATTATGCCCACAATTCTACGAATCCAATGTGGCCATCATGCTTGTATTGTACATTGTTTGATCATGAGATAGAGGACTATCCAACACTGATAGTGAGGTTGCATGATAAAGGAGCACTCCAACCTCCCCCGACTTAGAACCTGCAAATGATGAGGTCTAAGCCGCAAGAGGAAGACCCTAATGTAAATATCATGCTCCAGAGAGGTATTACGACAAGGGATGACAAAGGCAAGCAGCCTGAAGAAAGTACCTGGGTTCACAAGGCCCCAACGAAGGAACCATAATTTGATTTGGAACGCGTTAAGGAGATATTCATGGAAGCTAAGAGGAGCTTCGCAAATGCCTCCACTTTAGGAAGTAAAGACATACTGGAGTTGGAAATGGACCCATCGATGCTCACTACATTCTTGGAGACATGCATGAAGCTACTGCATGACAACAAGGCTCTAAAGTGGTTGTAAGAACTCATAACTAGATGCGATGGGACCGTGCCAAGAGAAATGGGTGTATCCCGAAAGCTCGGGAAGCACACGATGCAAAAAGGAAGGGAGATGAGATTGACCACACAGATCATGGAATATGAGATGGACCAAGTGATTCTGGATCTAGGATTGGACGCAGACATCTTGCCAAAGAAGACATGGGAGCGCATGGGCAGGCCTGCGTTGCAATGGTCTCCTATCCAACTATGAATGGAGAGCCAACAAAAGATCCTACCTATGGGGAGATTGCAGGGAATCACAGTAGACATCGAAGGAGCAAGCACGCTAGCAGATTTCGAAGTGATAGAAATTGTTGATGATAGCAATCCCTACCCTGTGCTATTGGGAATAGATTGGGCCACTGACATGAATGGAGTGATAAATCTAAAGAAGTGCAAGATGATCTTTGAGAAAAAGTCTCTGCACGTGGTGGTACCTTTAGACCCTGCAAAAGGATCACACTACATAGAGCTAGTGTGTGACTACGACACCAACGACGATCTGGACTACATCTACAAGATAACCTGGAGCAAGATTGCATAAATCCAACTGCGGATGGCTGAATCTTTGAGAGCACGAAAGCTCCTGCACATCAGATTCTGATGAGGAGATAGAACAATAGCAGAACCAGTTAGATGAGATGACCACCCTCAACTGTAACATGATGACAAGGTCGTTGCACTGTGTGGCAACAGAGGTAAGAGATCTACCTACGTATGATGGGTTGAGTGAGGTGGATGACTTCCTAGACAAATTTCAAAGAGAAGCACCGGAACAACAATGTTTTGACGTTTTGACGCTCTAAAATGGGTATTGTGAGCTACGTCAGAAGATGGTCGGGGATGCACCAAAGAAGTTTTGAGGATTGGTGCAAATGCAGAAGGATGATGTTCATGTGGTTTGGGAAGCCTCAGATGCAATTGAAAGACAATTATGATGAATGAACTGGCCCGCACACCCACCTATCCAGGTGGAAAAAGGCATATGGTATGAAACCTGCGTGAATGCACACCATGTTCACATTGAATAGGAGACATGATCAGTAAGTAGGTACGGGAAAGGCAATGACATGAATGACTCCTTTGGATGGGACCACGAAGTATGGAAAAACCACGTGAGTAGAAGAATATTCACATAGAAGCTTTTAACAAAGTATGTGAAGCACTGAACAAGGTCCATAATGTGAGGCATACTGACTGGGACCTTCGTGTACTAGTGGTTCTCTGGGCTCATAGGACCGCATGCAAAAACCTAACCATGCAAGCACCACTAAGGTTGGAGTATGAAGCAACCACAGAAAGCCCTATAGTACTTGGAGAACTTAGAACGTGCATGATAGCACCGATAGATACGACAGTTCACAGAACCTTGGAAGCAGAAATCTAATAGGGAAATATCAGAATCCAAGAACTTGAAGAAGAAGGGATATGATTAAGGAAGAAAAGTGCTCTGGTGGACACAAAAGTCAAGAAGCTAGAGGACAAGATAAAGGAAGATTTTCTAAAAAAAACCAGGGTGATAAAGCAGGATGTGTATGATCGTGATGATAGGTTTAAGGCCTATCACCGTGAATTGATCAGTTTGATGCCTTGGCTTGGACCGCACGTTGCTATACGTATTAACTAGGGCAGTGCGTTGCATATGGTAAAGTGTGCGATGCTGACTGTAACAATAAAAGGTGGGTATTCTGCAAGAAACATGATGGATGACACGATGAAACTTTTCATGGGTGGTGCAACCACCTGACTAGCCAAAGGAAGAACAGTCTTAGCACTCTAGGTAGTTGAAAGGGAGCGCGAGACTATAACCTATTCTGCATGGGAGCTACGCACAGAAGAAAAGAGTCACAAGGTCTGTGACCACGCACGGGGGGTTGCGCTGCCACGCAGGTTGACCAGAAAGTGACTATTGAGGTCACTATTCATGATCGGATGCTCGACTTGAGACCAAATGGAGTGTGCGGTAGGCATTTAAGATGCGATTTATGGGCAATATTTGGGAAAATATGCTGCCAAGGGAGCATTAATGAACTGGATTTGGGGGGAACGATCGAATTCAAATTCAAAAAGTGCTATAAATTACAAAGGGTTGCCCAACAAACAACACTTGGTCATTTGTGAATTGAGCTATTTAGCAGAGCCCTAATTGTTGTCTACCGAGTGTTGATTGAGCCCTTGAGTTCACAAGTGTTATATTTCTGGAGAGGTACAATGGCAACAACTTAGGATGTTATGGAGATAATAGAAATGACCATCGAGGAGGCTGCACAGGCCCTAACTGTGGGGGATGGTCTGGAAGGTGCCAGGATTGTAGTAGAAATCCCAAAATCACTACACACGCCAAGACCCAAGAAGGACAAACAAGTGATGGTTCCCATACGTGTGCCCCCGCAAAACCCTCTACACACCAAACTGTCAATGGAGGAGAAGGGGAAAGCCATCACCATAGAGACTGATGAATAAGAGGAAGACCTGGAGGACCTAATCATCACATAAGACAAGGATGAAGGCATTGAGGAGGAAACTCAGCCTGCGCACCCCCCATCAAAGTTTCCCACCTATTTCCCCTTGGGAAAAGGAAGGCTAAAGTGCCCAAGTACCTGGACAAGAACAAGAGCTCTCTCCAGACCCACTCCTCCTAGACAACATCATTTTTGAGGGCACACACCTGGGATAGTTGACGAGCCTAAAATTCAAAGATTGGGACCTCGCTGACCACGAGAAGTTCCCTCACCTTAAGACCAGGCACCTCATGAAGCCCAAGTAGAACACTACAATGGGGGTTACATAATTATAGTCGTGAAAGTGGTTGCATGGAGTGGAAAAGGCTGGGCTACTGAACCTGCTCTGGGTGCCACATTTACACCGTGCCCTAATAACCATTTTCATCATCAGGCAGCTGCTCTGCCTGGTGCATGATGGGTGTTTGTGGCTAGAGGAGCCCATCCCGATCACGAAATACTTGATTCACCACATCTCTCAACTTCCATGTAAAGGAGAGGACCCCGCAGAGATCTTGGAGGGGAAGAGTAGTGACTTGGCCATCGCAGAGGCCATGAAGAAAAAATACAAGCTGACAAAGAAGAAAAGGGGCTATTCCATATCTAGCATCAGTGACAAAGCAATGAAAATGGCAATCCAAATACTGGCTGGTAAGGTTATGCGTAAGTGTCGTGCAGACAAAGTACCTACGCCAGTGGTCGCACTGACTGAGCAGTGCGCAGAGGGGGTCCAATTTAACTGGTCTAGGTTCCTCTGCAAGGAGTTTTTAGAGAATTGCTGCAAAGCTCAAGAATAGAGAAAAATGTTCCACTATGCATGGCTTCAGCTATCCATAATTCTCGTGGCAGGGGAATTACTAGAGGATAGTCAATTCCCCATAATTGATGAGGACCTGCCAAAGGCCGCGAAGTATGCTTTGCTCTAGGCCATAAAGGATGCCAAGAGGATCTGTGACAGTAAAATATTCTAGGTGTTCATGGAGATGAACCTCAGAATGGGGATCAACCTTAAGCCGTGGTTGTCACCCACTATCTACAACAACCTGCAGAGTTTTGTGGAATTCAAAGCAGACATCCATAAAATTTACATTAGAGTACGCAAGGACCCGACCAAACAATGGATAAATATACCCTTTGTAGCCACAGATGATGTCATCTTTAATGTACTAGAGGCATGGCTGCTGGAGTGGCGCACCCAGACATCGCAGAGTAGAAAATTTGACAGCACAAATAAAGGAAGATGAGGCAAAGCTGTGCATCGCACATTTGGTCTAAAAGTGAAGGAAGTAAGGATGACAACAAAAGTGCGGGCGATGCGGGATTTTGCACAGATAGCAACTGTGCATGAATAGGCTGTTAGAGTCGGTCATGTCAGTCCTCTGTTAGAGATTAAAACTCATTCTGCATTTCATTTCTAGGTGTCTCGCTCCATTCACTCAGCTGCATTTCGCTAGGGGCATTCCATAATCTGACGGGAGGATCTTGTCAGTCATTACCCCTTACGCCTCATGTCTGGCATCTGCTGGCTTAGGTCTTTTCATCAATGTTTATTAAAGTCCATGACAGTCAATGTTTGATCTTTTAATGGACAAGAGTCATTTTCAGTCATTAGGTCTAGGGATTAGTCAATTTGGTCTTCAACCATGTCCAATAAAACTATGCAGGCCAAAGGGAGGTCCTTACAAAGTTGTGATTTAAAGATTTTCATTGTCATGTTGACAAATTATGACTGTTCTTAAAAACTCTGTTTTGAAGAAAATTCAAACAGTGTGTTATTTGTGATAATTTTCAAAAATGTTTCCAGTTGATCTCTTCAATTGTATTCATGGTTTCCTTGGCCAAATGCCATGTCAACAACCCATGCAAAAAAGTGCCAAAAAGTTCATCATTTTAGCTAAAAATCCAAAAGGGAAAAGTGAAATACAAAGTTGAATTAAATCAGGGAAAAAGTGCCAAAACAAAACATTATCAAAGTGGGTTTTGAAGAAACAAAAATCAAAACCATGACTCCAATGGCTTTATATAGAGTTTTCACAAGAAACAATTCCATTTTGCACACCAAGGTTAGAGAGAAACATTGCAAAGTGATTGTGAGAACTAGCATGCGTTTTAGGTGAGGTTGGAGGTGTTTTTACAGGCGCGACACACAGGAAGAGGGGCACGGCGCACAGAGGGAGCACGGCGCACTGGGTGTGACCACACAATGTTAAATTAACATGGGTGCGGTGCACACAAACGGCGCGGCGCACTGGGTATGTCGCGCGGCGCACACCCACAAAGGCCCGGTTTGGCTCCAAATTGCAGCAAATCGCCTTGAAACCCTTGAAATTTCCAGGTAGGGTCGACATCTCGATTGCTCATCAAATTTTGTGAATACGATGATGGTTTATGGCCGTTTATAGTTGCAATAAAAACTCCTAAACCCTACCACTTGAAATAATCAAAACCGTTGCTCTTAGGGTTGCAAAATTTGTTGTGTTGATGCCAAGGTTCCTCGTCCCTTTCATTCTTCCCTTCTTTTCATAGTTCCCTTCCCCCCTATTCCATTTTTTCCATCTTTCTCTACCCTAAAACATTACTAAACTCCTATTCCCTATCCCCTCCACTCATTTGTCAAATGTAAAACCCCAAAATCCTACCTTATAAAATCCCCAAACCCTCCTACATGTTCCTAAACAAAATTTCTCCCCATAATCCCTAATCCCTTCATATTATTCCCCTTCCTAAGAGTCCCTTTTGTATTGTTCCCCTTGGTGGCAGAGATCCTAACAACACATAGTTTCATACATCATCAAAGGGCAGTCCAAGCACAGTCCATATACAATAGTCATGGCATCTGAGCATTCATCAGAGTATGAAATGGAAACCCAAAGTGATTCATCCTCAGAAGAACAGGCTCCCTGGAGACATCATAAAAGTGGCAGACATGTTAGGGATGAACCAAACACCCTTACAGAATTGCAGGACTGCCCTCTTGCTATGTCATGTTTCCATCATCTATCATGTTTTGAGTTTTGTCAAAAGGTGGCTAGTGTCCAAGTTCATCATGAGTTGGCCCATCTTTTTGTGCTTCACTTACATGGAGATCACGCTATCTTAGCTGGTGTCACCTTCACACTGACACCTGAAGCTTTCTCATTAGCAACCAACATACCGAACATTGGAGAACCATGGTAGAAGAAACAGAAGGTTGATCAGTAGCATTATGAGCCATACATTAAGGCCAGTTTCTTGAGGCAGCTCAAAAGAGTCTTTCCATTCCAATATTTGAAAGATGAATATGCTCCACAAATGAAGTTGATCATGAAGTATTTCAACTGTGAGGGGAGGTTCTCTCGTTTATATGCCTATCACATTAGGTTGCTCATGCATTTTACCAGGGTACGGATGATGAACATCCCATATTTCATTTGTAGGAACATAGAGAGGATGAACACACCTTCATGCAGCACAAAACCCCTCAGCAGCAACTTAACAATGTTTATCATTTTGCTCTTATTAAGATTTTGGTGGATCATCAGCTGGGATTACAGGGCATTACTTGGGATGATTTCATCTCTCGTGACCTCTTCAGCACTTCGCAGGTATTATCAGAGGTTAAACATGAGATAGGTGGTCCTTCTCATTAGTATGAGCACCATGAGATCGCTACTATGCCAGTATTCATCACCCATCAGAGAGGCAGTAGACATTTGTTCGCAGCAGCAAAGCGAGTGTTATCTCCACCTGGGGTGGAAGGGGCCTCGCTTCTGACATCGGAAACACAGGTACAAGATAAGGGAAAGGGGCCCATGTATGATGAGGGGCCATCAGGTGAACGAGAGGCCAACTTCATCATCATTCATGATGATGATATAGATGTGGAGAGTGCCAAACTTAGGAGGACCATCCAGGAGCAGCAAACGGAGATCCAAGCCTTGTCTCTCAATTTGGAGAGGGCCAAGTGGATTATCAGATACTTGGAGCAGAGGAATAAATAGCTCGAAGACCAGCAGGAGATCATGGACCTGCAAAACATCTGCGAGAATCGCCAATCTACCCAACATAGGAGGATTGAGCTCACTCCATTAGAGCAAGAGATTAACAATGACCGAGAGTCTTGGCTCGAGCGGATCAACATCCACCTTGACATACTACTAGAGAAGGTAGATAAGGACAAAACATTATTGAGGTGGATGGTTTATCACTATAGGGCGCGAAACATGAGTTCAAAGGCTCGGATAAGGAATTTGAAGACGAAATTGACGAGAGCGACAAAAAGACAAAAGAGGAAAAAAGAGCATGATCAGCTCCGAATCTTGGCTGAAGCCTCTATGGCCTAGCATAGCACTTCATAGAGAATCTCTAGCCCAAATTTCAAAAAAATTAGGGCAATTTTGGTCATTTGACAAACTTTTGTGCACAAAACAAGGTTTTTCTCCCTGTGTGTCGTGCCATTGGCCCGACGCTTATGATAGGGACCTCCAAATCATGAAAGGTTTATATTTTTGGATTCAGCATGAAAAATTATGACTACTGGTGCATGGCCAAGAAGTTTGGGCAAGTTTTGAGTCCCCAGGAGGTCAAACACACTCAAAAAATGACATCTCTGCCCCTATTTTGACACACAGGAAGCAGTCTTGGGAGATTGATGTTTTGGAGGGGCATATGAGCACCAAATTCAGAAATTCCACTTGGGTTTCTAGAGTAGACAAGCAGGGATTTCAAACAGGCACACTTGGGAACAATTTGGACTTCAGGAAGTACCTCAAAATCGCCTCCAAACAGGCGCGACGCATATAGTTTTGGGCGCGGCGCATAGAGACCGAAAGGCCAAAATCACTTCCGCTCCATGACATTTCAATTTGTGATTTTCTCCAAGTGGGACCACTCATTTACACTACATTTTTCTCGGCACCTAAGGCAAAATTTAAAAAGTATGTTCACTAAAGGTTGGCTTCTATCCAAGTGGCAAAGGAAGGCGAGCAGTCACCCAAGTAGTTTGTCATTTTTGTAACGCTGCACCTGTCACTAATGGTTGGCTTTCCATTTCCAGTTTGTAATGATTTGAAAAACTCCCCAAGTTTCGGTTGTTCCATTTCCCAATGGCCAAGTCTATTTATTGTATGTAAAACCATTTGCAAAAGGTTGGTTGTAATTTATGGGAGACTGTGGGAGAGAAACTCAATTACTCATTGTATATTTGATAGAGAATTAATGAAAGGTAGCAACTCTGGTTCATGAGATGCATGTGGTGTGAGTGTAGTAAATGTATTCTCTTTTTGTTTCATATGTATTTCGTTATGTTTCACAGTCCATTCATATTCATTTCCAGTGAAATTTTCTAAGTAAGATAAGGTAAAATTCATGTTTATTGCTCTGCCCGTGGGAAAGTTTCACGTTCTGTGTTCTTCTTCTATTGAAAAGGATTCATGTATTTATTCCCTTTTCACCCTCCTAGAAAATCTTTTCTTTTCGCATTATTTCAAATGTAATTGATAGAATTTCCTCCTATCTTGCCTCACGAAGTAATCTGTGCCTTTGTGTTAAATTCTCTGCTCATGCTGTTCGGTTGTCCCATACATTCCAGAAACTCAGTCATTCATCAAAAATTGCCTCTTGTATCCATATTTATTTACCTAGCTTAAAATCATTATTCACTGTAAGTCATCTCAGACCATATCGTTTATTTATTCACTGAGCGTGACACGGAGAGATCCCTCTCCTGTTCTGGTAGGGCTAGCTACCAGACTGAGCGTGGTTTGTGGTTACCCTGAATTTTGCCTTCCTTCAGCCTAAGGTAGATTTAGGTACTAACATAGTGGCGACTCCACTAGGGAGTGAAATTACACCCCGTACTTTTGATAATTCTAAGCTTCTAGATGATACATTTAGGATTTGATAGGCTGAGTGAGTTGGTCGTGTCCTTTTTATTTTTCTTAATAGGATGCTGGCTTCTAGAAGATATACCAGAGCTAATCCAGATCCAGATCCTCCGCATATCTACGAAAATCCCAATTTGATTTCAAGACTTCATCATCAATAGATCTCTATATCTCCCATGTTCAAATCCCATTCATGTCTTGACATTTTTGAGTATCTTGAAGAGCTAGATTTTGATTAGTAGTTTGAAATATCATTATTCGAGACCAAATCTGAAAGGGCGGTTGATTCTACTGTCCCCAATCCACAGTTTCTTGTAGACTTGGAAACTTAAATGGCTAACCAATCAATTGATAATTAAATTGTGGCACAGCTTCAAATTCCTGGTGTTAACCCCTACAAACTGCGCACACTCCTCCAACACCTCCAAGGCCAAACCCACCAAGAGTGATGGTTGCTCATTTTGCACCTCTTGCACTGCCTCAAGTTTTAGATGATATGCCCGCAAATTATCAAAGAAAAATCCCGTTTTTTGATGGCACTCCTAACAACATTACTGCTCAGCAACATGTGGATAGAATGGAAGATTTCTGTGAACTTCACGAGATCGATGCAGAGAATGTGGAAATGAGACTCTTTCTACAGACATTTGCAGGTGAAGTGAGGAAATGGTTTAGAGGTTTGCCGGCTGCATGTATCGCTACCTTGGCTGACCTACAAAGACAATTTTTAGGCCGCTGGGAAGTAAAAAATAATCCTCTCCAAATTCTAACTGAATACGAGAAAATCAAATGAAACGCTGGTGAGTCGGTCCAAGAATACTGCATTAGATTCAATTCTATTTATAATGAAATTCCCGATCATCTAAGGCCACCTGTGGGGCTAGCCATGGTGAAGTTTCCGGATGGTTTTGATGCTGACATGGCTTATCAATTAAGAGAGAGAGAACCGGCCACAATGGAAGACATGCAGAAGATCGCGGTCAGCGTTGAAGCAAATCTGCTAACCAAGAGGGCTAGAGCAAAGGTAGAAAAGAAGGTCACCGTAAAAGAAGATTCTTCCTCGATAGATCAATTACTCCGGAAGGTAGAGCAGATGCTTGAAAGGGTGAAACTTGACAAACCTAAGCCAAAAGTTAGAAATCCTAACTTCCGTGGCCAACAACAACCACAATATAGAATAAGGCAGAGAGATCAGCGAGCCCAAGAGTAGACAACAGAGCAGCCAGTACAGCCACCTTTGCAGCAAAATTTTGTGCATGGACCAGAGTTAGATGAGGATGGGAATATAATAGGTGAAGAAAACCACTGCTTTACTCTTGATGATTTCTCTATTTATATCACCGAGGATGAGGAGTATGTAGAAAGTTCGGCTGTACATAAAGATACATATTTCATTCTAGCAAATGACATTGTTTTGGAGGAAGAATCAGATGAGTACCAAAGAGGCTATATGAATGCTATGTCCACCTAGCAGCAGTGATACTCACTTAGAAACAAAGACATGTCGGTTAAACCAATTCAGAAGAGGAAGGACGTTGAGGCATCAAAGAATGATTCATTAGTTGCACAAAGGAAAGGAAAGGAGGCGGTTGATCCGGATAGCAGCAAATCACCATCAGCAGAAAAATCAAATCCTCCAATTGCATCGAAAGAAAAGGAAAGGAAAGAAATCCCAGTCAAAGAGGTAGAAAAGGTTCCCACTTTTAATTTAGAGAATGAAATTTCTAAATTGAAAGTATCCATTCCCTTGACTGAAATAATGAGGAACAACTATTATAGAGGGAAAGTATCTAAAATTTTTAATTTTGACCCAATGTCTAACATGGTGAATGTCGAAGATGATCAACTCGAAATGGTTTTTGGGCCAGCATCGAATGGTGAGTCTCCTGATAATGATGTGCCACCTTTTTATATCAGCTTAAGATTACATGATTTTGTGTTACATAACGCCATGTTCGATTCTGGAGCTTCTCACAATCTCATGCCCAAGGCTATCATGGATAAGATGGGTTTGGATGTCACCCGATAATACCATGATCTCTATTCGTTTGATTCCAGCAGAGTAATATGTATCGGGCTCATCAAAGACTTGGTTGTGAGTCTGGATCAAATCCCAATGAAGAATGTTTTGATGGATATTGTTGTAGCAGATATTCCTCCTAGGTTTGGCATGCTTCTTTCCAGGTCTTGGTTAGAAAAATTGAAAGGGACACTACAACTAGATTTCTCCTATGCAACGATTCTGGTGTTTGGCCAAATGAGGAAACTGTATCCGGAACAAAAAATGAAATACATGATTACAAGCAAGGAGAAACCAATAAATCATTTGATTAATTATGTACATACAGATTTAGAGTCTTTCGTTTTCTATTCTGATAGTTTCAATGATATCGATAGTCAGTTAGTAGAAGCAGATGATATTCCAGAAATAACAGAAAATTTCAGAGGAGTTTTAAAGAAAGAAGGACAAGAACAACAGAACACCGTTGAGTGATCAGCTGAAAGTAATGGACAGCAAGCAGACAAAGCACAACAAACAGATTTTCAGCAATTGTAAGAGGAGGAAGAATGTTTGTGGACCATGGATTTCGATGGAGCAGTGGGAAATGAAGGCGCTGGAATTGGGATTTGGGTATGCAGTCCTTTCTCCGCCCCGAACAAAGTTCCTAGTAATGTGCGGGTATGCTCTTACAAATTAGATTTTGATTGTTCAAACAATGAAGGTGAGTATGAAGCTCTAATTACTGGCCTAAAAATTCTAAGAAAGTTGAATGCTAAGAGGATTGCAGTATATGGCGATTCCGAATTTGTGATTAAGCAGGCCAGAGGCGAATATCAAGCAAAGCATCCTCAGATGCGGGCTTACCGTAATGCAGTTTTAGACATCCTAAAATTATTTTCAGAATGTACCTTGACATGTGTACCTCGTATTCAAAATAGCATTGTGAGTGCTCTTGCTAAGGCATCAAGTAGTTTGAAGATCCCAATGAAGTCCAGTAATAAATTCAAAATCCATGTCAAGCATCGTCCGACTGTCCCGGACAATCAGAGATATTGGAAAGTTTTCCAAGATGATGAGGAGATTGATGATTTTCTGCAAAACAAAGGTAAGTTCAAAGAAACCTCAATTGATGTAGAAAATGACGATGGTAAAGATGATGGTAAAGATGATGTGAAGATCAATCAAATGGATGTGTTGCAGCTAAAGAATAACATTATTCCTAAAGGCTTGATACCTTTTGAAGAACTCTTTGTTCAAGATGATGTAGCTCGCAAACCAACATTGCAGCCAACAGAGAAGGGTGTGGAAGAGGTCAATGTCGGAATAGCTACTAATCCTAAAATGGTAAAACTGTCTAAAGCATTGCCACAAAGGATAAAAGACAAATATATCAGTTTGTTGTCTTCATTTGCCGATGTGTTTGCTTGGGACTATTCTGACTTAAAGACATATGATACTAGTATAATTCAGCAAACTATACCCATTAAGCCCAATCAGAAACCTTCCAGACAGAAGTTGAGAAGGCTAAATCCAAAGCTACTTCCATCAATTGAAAAGGAGATAAACATGTTGTACAAATCAGGAATCATTGTTCCCATCAGATTTTTGGATTAGATCTCTAATTTGGTGCCCATACGAAAGAAGACAGGTGAGATTCGCTTGTGCATTGATTTTAGAAATCTCATAAAAGTTATGTTGAAAGATAACTATCCACTGCCCAAAATGGATCATATACTTTAGCGAGTAGTGGGAACATCTCGTATGTCACTACTTGATGGTTATTCTGGATATAACTAAGTTTCTATCCATGAAGATGATCGAGACAAGACAACGTTCACCACTCCGTGGGGAACTTTTCATTACGCTAAAATGCATTTCAGTTTGAAGAACGTGGGTGCCACATTTCAGCGTGCAATGGACTTGGCTTTCACAAATGAGAAGGATGTCTTTTTGGTTGTGTACCTAGATGATCTGACGGTGTTTTCCAAATTTGATGAAGAACACATGTAACATCTAAAAAGTGTCTTTCAAAAGTGCAGAAAATATGGTCTGTCACTGAATCCGAAAAAGAGCTTGTTCGCCATGAAGGCAAACTACTCGGGCACATTATCTCAAAACATGACATTCGTATTGACCCAACACGTGTACAAGCGATTCAGAAAATTGATCTGCCCCGGAAAAAGAAAGAGATTCAATATTTCAATGGTAAAATGAATTTTCTACGTCGCTTTGTACCTAATCTTTCTGAACACCTAAGAGAGATTACAAACATGCTTAAGAAGGACAGCCAAGTGAAAAGGACGGAGGAGGCTATAAAATCTTTCAATTTAGTCAAAATGGCTCTTTCTTCAACTCCAGTTCTAGTCAGCCTAGACTACACTCAGGATTTTATATTGTTTTCATTTGCTTCAGAGCATACTATGGCAGCTGTGTTATTGCAGAAAATAGATGATCACGAAAGACCAATCGCTTTCTTCAGCCGAGCCATAAGAGATGTAGCCTTAAAATACAACATCATTGAGAAGCAAGCCCTTGCACTTGTGAAAGCATTGAAAGATTTTCTGGTATATATTTTGCATTCTCGTATTTTGGCTTATGTTCCTAACGCTGCTGTCAAAGATGTTTTAGTGCAGACAGATCTAGAAGGAAGACGAGGCAAGTGGATTGCAGTTTTGTTGGAATATGATGTGGAAATAAAGCCCACAAATCTTGTTAAAGGACAGGGATTGGCAAAGTTAATGGCCGAATCAAACTTGCGCTTCTGAGACATAAATCTGATTGCTGCTATGTTCGATGAGAATGAGGAAGGATCGTCAATTCAGGTATCTGAAATGCTTTCTCTTTCTCCATGGTATTCAGATATCATATATGTGCTTAAAAATTTGTCACCACCACCCAGCATGACTAGAAACAAAGCGAGAACACTCAAGTTGAAGGCTGCTAAGTTTTGCATTCTAAATTCTGCACTGTATTGGAAAGATCCCGGTGGCGTTTTGTTAAATTGTTTGGTGGAAAAGGAAGCAAAGAAGGTCATGGAGGACTGCCACCAAGGAGACTATGGTGGTCACCTTTTTTGGAAACCAACAACAAATAAAATTCTGAGAGCAGGGTACTATTGGTCGACATTATTTGTTGATGTATATAAGATGGTCAAGCACTGTCATAAGTGTCAGATTTTTGAAGGAAAGCAGAAGTTACAGCCTTTACCATTTAAGCCTATAGAGGTGAGTGCCCCTTTCCAACAATGGGGATTGGATTTCATTGGTGAAATTCATCCTGCTTCTTCCGGTCAGCATAGATGGATCCTCACAGTGACAGATTATTTCACGAACTGGATCGAGGCAATTCCCACTAGACAAGCTACAAATGCAGTAATCATTTCATTCCTTGAAAATAACATCTTGTCTCGCTTTGGTTGCCCGAATAAGCTAATCACTGATAACGCAACAATTTTCAAATAAAAAAGGATGGTAGTGTTTTGTCATAAATATCACATCATCTTGGGTCACTCAACTGCCTATCATCTACAAGGCAATGGATTGGTGGAGTCTTCGAACAAATCATTGGTCAACATAACGAAGAAGCTGCTGGAAATAAATAAGAAGAGATGGCATAAGAGGTTGGTCAATGCACTTTGGGTAGATTGGGTCAGTCAGAAGAAATCCATAGGTACATCACCTTTCGAGCTTGTTTGTGGAGTTGATACAGTATTTCCAACCTCTCTCGCTACCCCGGTAGTCAAACTTCTTCAGGAGGTCGGCAGTGAAGAAGACCCCATGCAGAGAAGGTTGAATCAAATGGTCCACTTGCAGTAGACCAGAGAAGAATTTTTCAAGAACACATCCAAATTGCAGGAGAAAATAAAGAAGATTTATGACGAAAAGGCAAAGGTGGACAAATTTCAGTTGGATGATGTGGTGCTGAAGTGGGATGCAAGGAATGAGGAGAAAGGCAAGCACGGTAAGTTCGAGAATCTTTGGAAAGCTCCTTTCAAGATTGCAGCATATCGGGGTCAGAATTCCTTTCTTCTAAAGGAAATGAACGGGGAAGATTGCCCAGGAGGGCCGATCAATGGTCGGCTGCTCAAGCGGTACCATTTCTGAGTTATTAATGCTGCTTCCACTGTCACTATAAATACCATTTTATTTCAGTTTTGTTAGAGTTTGTCAAGTTAGTCTTCAATTCATTTCAATATCAAGTTTAAGTCAGTTTTTTGGTCATTTCAGTTTCATATATGAGTCAGAGTCTTGTGTTATTTTTCGAAATAATGACTCCATAGCCCAATGGACGAAGGCACTGTCTAGCTCTTCCAGAGATCTGCTGTTCTTGGCACCTCCAAGGAGCTACCATCCCACATTGGAGCCAATGTTAGAGTCGGTCTGGTCAGTCCTCCATCAGAGATCAAAACTCTTTATGCATTTCATGTTTAGGTGTCCCGCTCCATTCACCCAACTGCATTCCGCTAGGGGCATGCCATAATCTGATGGAAAAGGTCATGCTAGTCATTTCCCCTCATGTTTGGCTCCTGCTGGCTTAGGTCTTTTGTCAATGATCACCAAAGTCCATGACAGTCAAGGTCTGGTCCTTTAATGGACAAAAGTCATTTTCGATCGTTAGGTCTAGGGATTAATCAATTTGGTCTTCAACCAAAGCCATGCAGGCTAGAGTCAGGCCCTTACAAAGTTATGATTCAGAGAGTTTCATCATCATGTGGATAGACTTCGACTCTTCTTCAAAAATCTATTTTGAAGAAAAGTCAAACAGTGTGATTGGTGATAAAATTTTCAAAAAAGTCGCCAGTTGATTTCTTCAGGTGCAATCATGGTTTCCATGGCCAAATGTCCTGTCATGCAATCCCTACAAAGAGTGCCAAAAATTTCATCATTTGAGCTAAAATTTCAAAGGGAAAAGTGAAAATCAGTGTTGCTTTAAGTCAGTGAAAAAGTGTCAAAACATAACATTAGAAAAATGGGTTTTTGAAGAAGCAAAAATTCAACCCATGACTTCCAAGTCTTTATATACAAGTTTCCACCAAAATCAAATTCATTGTGCTAATCAAGGTCATAGAGAAACAGTGCAAAGTGTTGGAGAGTGCAAAGCACGCATTTAGAGCAAAGCAGGAGGTAGTTTTCAAGGCGCGATGCACACACATAGGGGCGCGGCAAACACAGAGGGCACGGCGCACACAGAGCCAACCCTCAGTGCATTTTTTCAACGGGCGCGGCACACACCCAGGGCGCAACGCACTGGGTTTGGCGCGCGGCGCACACCCACAAAGGGCCAAAACTATGCCAAATTTCCTCAAATTTCTTGTGAAGCCCCTCAAATTAACAGGTAGGCTCTATGACATGACTTGTTCATCAAAGTTTATAAATGATATGGTAGTTTATGGCTATGTTTGAATGCAACAAAACTCATAAAATCAACCACAAGAAAACACCAAAGGCCATTGTTGCTAGGGTTGCATAATTGTGGTATTGAGGCCAAGGTTCAATTTTCACCCACCATTTTTCCCTCACCTACCATTTTTCCCTATCCTCCCTTTCTCATTTTTCCTATTATCCCTACCCTAAAACACTACCAAACCCTATTCCCTTCCCCTCCTCTTATTTGTCAACATAACACGCCAAAACCCTACCTTGTCAAAACCCCAAAACCCTACCCTATCAAATACCCAAACCCCCTACATATCCCTAAACAAACTTCTCCCCATAACCCCTATTCCTATCACATTACTCCCCTCCTAATACTCCCTTTTGTTTCATTGTTCCCCTTGGTGATAGATATCACAAAAGCACCCAACTTCACACCATCATCAAAGGGCAGCCTAAGTACAGTACACACAGCAGTCATGGCATCAGAGCATTCATCAGAGTATGAGATGGAGACACAAAGTAACTCATCCTCCGAAGAACAGGCTCCCAGGAGACATCACAAGAGTGGCAAACATGTTAGGGATGAGCCCACTACCCTCACTGAATTACAAGCATGCCCTCTTGCCATGTCATGTTTCCAGCACCTAGCATGTTTTGAATTTTTTCAAAGGGCGGCTAATGTTAGAGTTCATCATGAGTTGGCCCGTCTTTTCGTGCTTCACCTACATGGAGGTAAGTCAATCTTGGCCGGGGTCACCTTCACATTGGCACCCGAAACTATCTTAGTGGCAATAGGCATACCAAATGTTGGAGAACAGTGGCATAAGAAAAAGAAGGTGGATAGGCAACACTATGAGCCTTACATTAAGGCCAGATTCTTGAGTCAGCTCACAAGAGTCTTCCCATTCAGATATTTGAAAGATGAGTATGCTCCACTCATGAAATTGATCATGAAGTACTTCAATTGTGAGGGGAGGTTCTCTCGACTATATGCCTATCACATCAGGTTGCTCATGCACTTTACCAGGGTGAGGATGACGAACCTCCCATTTTTCATTTGCAGGAACATAGATAGGATGAACACCTTCATGCAACATAAGACCCCTCAGCAGCAGCTTAAAAGTGTTTATCACTTTGCTCTTATCCGGATTTTGGTGGATCATCAGTTGGGATTGCAGGGCATTGCTTAGGAGGACTTCATCTCCCGTGACCTCTTCAACACTTCACAGGCATTATCAGAGGCAGAGCATGAGATAGGTGGTCCTTCTCATCAGTATGAGTGCCATGAGACCACTACTATGCCAATATTTGTTACATATCAGAGAGGCAGTAGGCACTTGTTTGCAGCAACAAAGCGAGTGTTATCTCCATCCGGGGTGGAAGGGGCCTCACTTCCGGCATCAAATACACAGATACAGGACAAGGGCATGAGGCCCATGCATGATGAGGGGCCATCAGGTGAACAGGAGGCCGATTTCATCCTCATTCAGGATGATGATGCAGATGTGGAGAGCACCCGACTTAAGATGACTGTTCAGGAGCAGAACAAGGAGATCCAAGACTTGTCACTCAATGTGGAGAGGGCCAAATGGATCATCAATAATTGGAGTAGAGGAACAAACAGCTTGAGGACCAACATGAGATCATGGATCTGCAAAACATCCATGAGAATAGACAAGCTGCCCAACAAAGGAGGATCGAGCTCACTACCTTGGAGCAAGAGATCAACAATGACCGTGAGTCCTGGCTAGAGCGGATCAACATCCACCTAGAGAGACTGCTGGAGAAGGCCGACAGAGACAAAATCATATTGAGGAGGATGGTTTATCATTACGGGGCACGAAACATGAGTGCAAAGGCCCGGATAAGGAGCTTGAAGGCAAAATTGAGCAAAGAAACAAAAGAGGCAAAAGAGGAAAAAGAGTAGGATCAGCTTCGGATCTTGGCTGAAGCTTCTGTGGCCTAGCATAGTGCCTCTTAGAGAACCTCCAGCCCAAATTTCAAGAAATTTGGGGCAGTTTTGGTCACATGGTAATTTTTTGGTCAAAACACAGGTTTTTTCTCCCAGTGGCGTGACGCTTCTCCAAATTGGAAATGGCTTGCATTTTTGGATTCATCATGCAAAATCACGACTACTGGAGCTTGGACAAGAAATTTGGGCATGATTTGAGTCTCCAAGAGGTCAAAAACACCCAAAAAATGACCTCTCTACCCTATTTTGACACACAGGAAGCAGTCTTTGGAGAATGAAGATTTGGAGGGGAAAATGAGCACCAAATTCAGAAATTCCACTTGGGTTGGAAAGTAGACAGGATAGGCTTTCCAACAAGCACACTTGGGTACATTTTGGACTCCTGAAAGTGCCTCAAACGAGGCCCCAAAGTGGCGCGACACATATAGGGAAAAAGGCCAATTTCAACTCCGTTTCGCGAAATTTCGATTCACGACTTCTCCAAGTGGGCCCACGCATCTACATTTCACTTTTTCGGCGCATAAGGCAAATTTTAAAGTATTTTCACTCCATATTGGCTTTTACCCAAGTGGCAAAGGAAGGCAAACAATCACCCAAGCCATTTGTGATCTTTGTAACGTTGCACCTGTAGCTAATGGTTGGCTTTCCAACTCCATTTTATAATGATTCGAGTAAATCCCCAACCCTTGGGCGTTCTATCTCCTCATGGCACATTCTATATATTGTATGCAAACTATTTGCAAAGGGTTGGTTGGCTTGTAATTTTTGGGAGACTGTGGGAAAGAAACTCTGTTTCTTCATTGTATATTTTGACAGAGGATTAATGAAAGGAAGCGGCTCTGTTTCATGAGATTCAAGTGGTTGTGAGTGTAGCAAATGTGACTCTTATGTTTCATGTGTATTTCTTTATGTTTCATAGTTCATTTCATATTCATTTCCAGTGAAATTTTCTAAGTTAGATAAGGTAGAATTCATTTTTATTGCTCTCCCTGTGGGAAAATTTCATGTTTAGTGTTCCTTCTTCTGTTGAAAAGGATTCATGTACTTATGCCCTTTTCACCCTCTTAAGAAATCTCTCCATTCCACGTTATTTCAAACTAAATTGCTAGACTTTCCGCCTGTCTTGCCTCACGAAGTAATCTGTGCCTTTGTACTAAATTCTCTGCTCATTGCTGTCCGTTGGTCCCATACCATCCCAGAAACTCAGTCATTCATAAAAAATTGCTTCTTGTATCCATATTTACTTACTAGCCTAAGATCAATATTTCAATGTAAGTCATCTTAGACCATTTCGTTTACTTATTCACTAAGAGTGACACGGAGAGAGCCCTCTCCTGTTCTGGTAGGGCTAGCTACCAGACTGAGCGTGGTTTGTGGTTACCCTGAATTTTGCCTTCCTTCAGCCTAAGGCAGATTTAGGTGCTAACAATGAGTAGGAGGAAAACACTAATGGGGCATATGGCAACATGTCTCATAGTAGACACAGTTTGGATAAATTTGACACCATATGAGATGGTAGATTCTTGGGCACTTTGGAGAGGAGAAGGGATAGACATAGGTATGATTCTAGTTCTGATTCAGATAGGCACTATGATCTTCATCGATATCATCCTTATAGGAGGAGTGATAGAGGGTATTTTCTAGCTGAATTTAAGAAAGCGAAGCCACCTAATTTTGACAGGGAAATGAAGAAACCACAGGATTCAGAGGCATGACTGCTTCGCATGAGGAAGTTCTCTAGGTTGAATGATTATTCAGAGAACATGAAAGCTAGAGTAGCTACCTTCAATCTCAAAGGTAAAACGGACATCTGCTAGGAAGATGTGAAGAATGTTAGGTGTATTCATGAGGAATATTTGTCTTGGAGTGAGTTTGAGTAGCTATTTAAGAAGAAATACTTGCTAGAAAGGTACTTTGATGATATAGCAAAAGAATTTTATGAATTAAAGATGGGTTCTATGACAGATGATGAGTACACTAGTAGGTTCTTGGAGTTACTGAGGTATGTGCCTTACTTCACAGAGGGGAAGGCTAAGATTAAGAGGTTCATTAGTGTGTTACTAGTTGCATTCAAAGATAGGATTGAATTCGACGAGTCTCGATCATTAGGGGAGTCCATTCAAAAGCTAAAGAATTTGTATGAGAAATCGAAATGTAGAACTAAGACTAAGCTAGACTGGAGAGGTAATGAAAAGAACAAAGGTAAATGGGATAAGTAGTGAGCAAGGATGTAGGGTACATATAACAAGGAGAATGTTGCACCACCTAAGAGGTTCAATGCATCAAATAGAGGATAGGGACATCGATCTAAAGAGAAGATGAAGGATGGAGGATGGAAGCCCATGGAGTGTTGGACTTATGGCAAAGATCATCACAGGAGATATTGTCCATAGAATTAGGGTGGTAGACCCAATATATATAGTGCATAGGCAGCATAAACTATTGGAGATGTTGTCCAGAGTATCCCTTGTATCTATGCCACCGTAGACAATAGGCAGGCAGAGAACTAGGCATCTATCATTAAGATGGATGGTAAGCTTTGTGATTAATTTTTCATTTTATTTTTATTGACCCTGTATCTAAGTATAGCTATGATATTCCTCACTTGCTAGGTAAGGGTGGGTTGAATAAGGAGTTACATGTAGCATCTTGGTTAGTGCAGTTGGCTATAGGTACGAAGAAGCGAGTTCATCATTGGGTAAGAACTTGCACATTTGATTTGAATGGTATGCCTACCGCAACACATTTGAATGTTTTACCGTTGGGTTCATATAGAATGTTGTTGGGCATGGATTGGTTGTCTCTACATAGAACCAAGGTTGACTACTATGACAAAGCTATTGAACGTGTGGATGACAATGGATAACCAAGAGTCTTACAGGATAAGAGGAAAGCTACATCGGTTAGGATGGTGATAGTTATGCAAGCAAAGCGTAGCCATAGGAAAGGGTGCAAGCTATTTGCATATTTATAGTGATAATGGTAAGGAGGTTGAGGATGCAAATGTATTGAACAAATACCTAGTTTTACAGCAGTTCACAGATGTATTTCTTAAGGACATCACAAAGTTTCCACCTCATAGGAAGGTAGACATTTTGATTGAGTTGGTGCCAGGGGCAGCGCCAACATTAGAAGCACCTTACAGGATGAGCACACATGAGTTGGTTGAGTTAAGGTTGCAATTGGAGGAAATGTTGGACAAGGGGTACATTAGGCCAAGTGTATCACTGTGGGGTGCACGTGTCTTGTTTGTGAGGAAGAAGGATCGTAACCTCAAATTATGCATTGATTATAGGAAGTTGAACAAAGTGACTATCAAGAATAGATACCTTTTACCGAGGATTGATGACTTGTTTGATCAGTTGAAGGGTGCAAAAATGTTCTTGAAGATTGAGTTGAGATCGAGATACCATCAGGTATGCATCAAAGAGGAGGACATTTACAAGACTATGTTCAGGACCAGGTATGGGCATTATGAGTTTGTTGTGTCCCATTTGGATTAACTAATGCTCCAACTACATTCACGTGTTTGATGAATAGCGTATTGCATCCATATTTGGATAATTTTGTTATTGTGTTCATTGATAATATACTGGTATATTCTAAAAATGAGGAAGAGCATGTTGAGAATTTAGCAGTAGCGTTGAGGTGGTTGAGAGAGCATCAATTGTATCCTAAACTCAGAAAGTTTAGTTTCTTTTAGATTGAGGTGCACTACTTGGGACATGTTGTCTCCAAGTAAGGCATTGCAGTAGATCCAGAGAAGATAAAGGCCATCATGGAGTGGGTAGCTCCTAAGAATGTGGATGAAGTAAGATATTTAATGGGTTTGGCATGCTATTACAGGAGGTTCACTAGGAACTTCTCGTAGATTTCTTATCCCATTACATCATTGCAAAGAAAAGGTAAAAAATTCAAATGGACTGAAGAGTGTGAGACGAACTTTGAGCAACTTAAGTAGTTGCTGACACATGCACTAGTACTACAAATTGCAGATCTAGACAAAGAGTTTGTGGTATGTATAGATTCTTGCGAGAGAGGGCTTGGTGGAGTTCTTATGCAAGATGGACAGGCGGTATCTTATGAGTCCTGGAAACTAAACGAACATAAGCAGAACTACCCGACACATGATCTTGAGTTAGCAGTGATTATACATGAACTAAATATGTGGAGGCACTATCTTATTGGTAGCTTATTTGTGCTTATGAGTGATCACATCAGATTGAGGTATTTGTTTGACCAACCAAATCTAAATGCTAGGTAGCCTAGATGGTTGACCACGATCAATGAGTTTGACTTCGAGATTAGGTACATCAAAGGCAAGGAGAACAGAGTGGCATATGCTCTTAGCAGGGGGCTACAAGTGAATCACTTAGCAACTATGAGCTCTTATGGGACATATTTATAGGATAATATCTTGCAGGTAGGACAACAAGGTGTCAGGTATATGGAGATTTTACACATGTTATAGTAGGGTGATAGTACAGGTACAAGTATAGGTCATGGTACAGGTACAAGCATAGCTCATGGTATAGGTATAGGTGTAGGTACAGGTACATGTAGTGGTATAGGCACAGGTGACAGTACAAGTACATGTACAGGTATAGGTACAGGTACAGATATAGGTATAGGTGATAGTACAAGCACATGTGTAGGTGACAGTAAAAGTACATGTATAGGTGTAGGTGCACAATATTTGGACTATTGTCTTGCAACAGGTGGATTGGTCAGATTCCGGGACAGCATTTATGTACTGGATAACAGTGAGCTTAAGAAGATGATATTGAGGGAGTTTCATGCGAAACCATATTCAGGTCACCCAGGCTATCAGAAGACACTCATAGAAGTGAAGAGGTATTACTGTTGGCTAAATCAGAAGAGATATGTAACAGAGTTTGTGGTGAGATGTTTCAATTGTCAGCGAGTGAAGGCAAAGTGTAAACATCCAGGTGGACTTCAACATTCAATCACGATTCTAGAGTGGAAATGGGAGGTCATTTCCATGGATTTCATCACAGGGTTTTCAAAGATAGTGAAACAACATTATTCCATCATGGTCATTGTGGACAGGTTAACAAAGGTTTCACACTTTGTTATGGTAAAGTTTACATTGTCAGCTAGTGATGTGGCACTTGTATTCATCCGAGATGTGGTTAGACTACATCTTCCAAAGAAGGTTGTATCAAACAGGGATGCGAAGTTCACTTCAAAGTTTTGGAGGGAGTTATTTGCAGGTTTTGGCACAAATTTGGCCTTCAACACAACTTATCCTCTGCAGACGGATGGACAAACAAAGAGGGTCAACAAGATATTAGAGGAAATGTTAAGGATGTATGTGATGCATTAACAAGACAAATGGGAAGAGTATCTCCCTTTGGTCAACTTTTCATACAACAATGATTATCAGGAGTCATTGAGGATGAGTCCTTTTGAGGCATTGTATGGGCGGAGTTGTAACACTCCCATTAGTTGGAGTGATCTGATTAGTAGGGTATTGATTGGACCAGATATGTTGGTAGACATGGAATAGGAGATGTAGGTGATCAAGAAGAATCTCAAGGCAACATAGGATAGGCAGAAGAGTTATGTAGACAGGAATAGGTTGTTCAAGGAGTTCCAAGTTGGGGAATAGGTGTACTTGCACATCCAACTAAGGAAGATCTCCCTGCGGATTGGCTTATGTGCCAAGATGGCACCATGGTTTTTTGGACCCTTCAGTATCATTGAGAGGATTGGGCCAATAGCCTATCGACTTGCACGACCCTGGACAATGAAAGTCCATGATGCTTTCCATGTATAATTACTTAAGAAGTATGTTAAATATGTTGATCATGTGATTTACTGGTTTGTATTGCAGGTGGAACTAGATGGATAATTTTAACTGGAGCCTCAATGTATATTGTAGAAAAAGGTGCTCATGCTCCAGAACTGAGCAATAGAGAAAATTAAAGTGCAAGGGAAGCACTTTTGGCCTGATGATGCTACATGGGAGATGACGGATTAGATGTGGGCCATGTATCCTTCCTTATTTACCGGTTGAGGTAAAGAAACTTTGATATGGTGGTTTGGTAGTTTCTTTATGGTGGTTTAGTATTTTCTTATGATGGATTGGTATATAATTCATGTTGGTTTAATATTTACTTTATGTTGGTTTAGTATATGCTTTCTGGTGATCAATATATGCTTTATGATGGTTGATATATGCTATATGATATTTTGATATATATGATTAGATATGTTGTTAGTATATGTTTGATATATGTTTTGATATATGATTTGACATATGTTTTGGTATATATATTTTGGTGATGTTGTTAATGTACACTTGTGTATGGATGTAAATACTGTAACAAGCTGTGTTATAAAGCTCCACTATGCGGTATGGGTGTTATGTTATTATGCTATCATGTGGTTATGTTATCATGATGTTATGATGTCATATGAGTTGGCACTCAACAGGATGATCATTGTAAATACCATAATGAGTTGTGTTATAAAGTTCCACTATGCGGTATGTTGTCATGTTTTCATGATGTTATGTCTTGAGCAGATCTTTCATTGTAAATACTACATTGAGCTGTTTTATAAAGCTCCATAAGCAGCATGTCTTATTTCAACAGGTTGTTGAGGTATATGTGTGATTGAATACCGAGGATGGTGTCCCCCAAGGGAGAGGGTACTATAATAGCCTTGGGGAAAATTCTATGTAATAAATGTTAGAAACAATAACCAGGGATGACTGGGACACTTATTCCAAGCTTAATGTTGGGCAAGACATCCTAGGGGGTGTTAATTTGGTTGTTTATGGCTAAGGAAATTGGAAAAGGCAATGGATAAGGCATTAAAAGGAATTTTGGCACATTTATTTATGAAAATAATGGAAATTAGGAGAAAAAGGAGGTGAAAGGTCACAGGTTGCATGTGAGGAGAAAAATGAAGGAAAATAATGGAAAATGAAGAAAATAGAGGCCTCATACATAAAAAGGCTTCTGAGGATTACTTGGTAACCTTTTGTCAGTTCAGTGTTGGAGCTCTCTCTCATTATTATCTCTCTCTCTCATACTCTTGGATACTTAGAGTTTTCTTGGAGTACTCTTGGAGGGTGTGGCATACTTGAATTCTTGGAGCAAGAAGGCAAATGAAGAGAAGGAAAGTGCAAGAAGGCATCAAAATCAGTGACCACATCATATTTTCTTGCAGGTACCAAGTTGGATGTATGATTTATTCACTAGTTTCGGCATGCATGGCATATGCATGTGGTTTCTTGGTTGTGATCTGTCATTGGCATGGAGGTTGCCTAGGTTGACAATGGGTTGCATAGTCTTTCCATTTCTTGGTTAACCATGGTGATTGTGGGTTTACTTTCATGATTTTATTTTGGTTGAATCTCATGATTCCTTAACTTGGGTTGAGTTATTAGTTCATGGAAGCCCTGGTTGGACAAACGTTATGGAAGCCCTATAACAGCTTGGGTTGAGTTACTAGTCCTAGAAGCCTTGGTTGGAAAAACACTCTAGAAGCCCTTGGTGGGTTGAGTTACTAGTCCTGGAAGCCTTGGTTGGAAAAATGCTCTGTAAGCCCGACAACAGTTGTGGGTTGAGTTACTAGTCATAGAAGCCTTGGTTAGAAAAAATGCTCTAGAAGCCCTAGAATTCTTGGATGGAGACCAATATGATTATGGTTTTGGTGATGTCCATGCATGATGTAGAATCACTATTTGATGGGTTGAGGTGGATGGCCTCTGGAAGCCCCAGATGAGTTTTGATTGATGTGTTCTATGAGATCCCATATTCATGCTTTGAATATGGAATGGGGGTGAATGGTTGAAGAGAGATATCGCTCAACTATTCTACGATCAAGTGGAACATGGTAGTCCCATCTTCGGTTGGTTCATTTCATTCATTAATGAGAAATCCATTCCATTTATTTTCATGTGTTAAAGATACTGATGTATTTACGTATTTGATGGCTGATATGTTTATTGTATTTTTGTTCCTATTATGCTAGTTGTGTGCACATTTTATGACAACAACTATGTATGGCTCTCGGCATATTTTTACTTGTATGTGAATGGATAATGTTTCTATGACCTAATAGAAGATAATGTAACAAGTGGCAAGAGGGAAAAATGGTTCATAGTAATTATTAGATAAGTACGAGATCCCTACACTTAATTCTATTATTTACACCTGTAGGTTACATGTTGATGATATGTTTGATGAAATGCCTGTCATGGCTAGTAGGGATCCAGTTAAGGTCTTGAAATAGTATTTTATTTAGTAATTTCATTTCTTTGTTACTTTACTGAATTGAAGAGATGGATCAGTTCTGGGCAGTGACCTGGGCTCTAGGCCTGAAAAAGGGGCTAAAATATTGGAGTCACTGGCATAACACTGACAATTTCGGTCCACAATTGCTGGCAGGCAGGCCTCTGAGAGCAACTTTAGGTTGTTGGTTGCTCCCTTTCCCATAGCATGAGAGAAACTATGGACCAAGAGAGCAATAGTGGGACCCAGGGAAGGGCTCTCTAAGTGGCTGACTTGTCCTATAAAGGTTATGCTGATGATGTTGGATGTCTTTATGGTGTGTTCCTGTTGGTTCCACTTCCTTAATGTGACTTAGGAGGTCGAACCATATCATAGTGGCCTCTTGTCGCATGTTTAGCCTGGCTGGCCAGTTGCTTAGGTAGATGTGGGAGGAGGGTGGTACACAATAAACAACCCAATATCTAAACCAATGTCATGAAACAACTTGTATAAAAGCAACTCACTCCAACAAAACATTTCAAACTCTTTTGACCGTTCATCAAGAAAAGCATATAACCTTGTCTAAACACGAATGATAGCGTGGTTATCTTGTGGCCTCCATTTCTCTTGTTTATGCTTCACCTCAAAAATCCACGATATTGTTGTTTCAATCAAGCACAAATGTTCCAAAAAAGTGGGTCGGCTTTGATAAACCTAAATGAAATTACTTTCGCACAAAACTTCATTAGAATGTAGTGAAAGCCTTTGGTACACTTTCTTCCCCACATTAAACGAGAATTATGGAAAACAAGAGGTAGCTTTACCAACAAATGGCATGTTTCTTGGGCTCCAATATCATGCTCAACAATTGTTTCAACAAGGAACCTTCTATACACAAATAATGTAGGAGCCTTAGACCCACTCCCGTCAACAACTTTGGTCAACATTTAATGATAACTTTCTGATCTAATCTCTGCCTTTGAAGCATATTTTTTAATATACTTCAAAACTTGATGACGGGAAAGAACTGGCTGGCAATCAACTTTTGCTCACCACATTATTAAAACTTCAAAATTGTGAACATTTAAATGGTCATCATTTCATGTCAGTTCATATTGTTTTTTCCCTTTTCATCAATACACAATGTTGACTTTGCAACAACCTACCATTGAGCATGATAGAAACATGAAAAGGAAACACCCTTTTTTACATAAACAAGAATCAACGCTACATTTCATTTGCCTTTGGACATGGTTCACTAAATTCTCATAATTTTCTTCAGGATTGCAAGAAAAAATTACTGAGCATTCAAAAGACATGGATCATCATTTAGAGTTCAAGGGATCATGGCATTTCAAGGATGTATGTCACATGGATTCCAGGCTGTAACATATTTGTCAAAGTAGTGGTTTGTTGTGTTGACAACAATGACGTTGGACTGATCCAATGTTTCCATATCCGGTGCTTCAGGCAACCACAAGAATATGTGCATGTGAGCTGAACCTCTATGCTGCCACTCGTACCTGACAAAATTCAAAACATGCAATTAACATATAATAACCAACCATAAGAACATACATTTTGCTTCAAATCATTAAAAAATAGTCAAAAAGGAATGACAACAAACCTATATGAAAAGTCTTTAGTGCCAAGATATCACTGCAAGACTATGTCACAAAATATATTGAATCTTTGGCACATGTACATAGCGACTATATGCAGGTATTGAATAACATTTTGATTTTTTTTGGCATGTTCACTTAGTCGATGGAAATATCTGTTTGAAGGCATAACACTATGTAAATTAGGCTAGTTTCTGTCAAATGTATTCAATGTAAAAAACAAAGTAGGCTAACCCAACTAGTTGATCACGTCAGTCAATTCAGAACGACACTTTTTCCAATATTAAGCCCTCGTACCCCTAAGAGAACATCCAAAATGCATTAATTTCTCAGCCAAATTATTATTTGGCAGATCAGAAAGCTACTGATGTGGCTCCCAAATAGTTGTAGGTGCATTTTCATAAAAAGAAAGAAGTTGTTCCTAGACTAAGATGCTGCATAACATATTCAATAAGAAATATCGAAATTGAGGATGGATTCCAAATATTTGATCATAAAATTTCAATAGATACAAACCATATTCATGCATCTCAACATTACAAATATGAGGATGCAACTAATCAACATCATTTGTAGGGAATAAAGTGGGGAATTCCATATCTAGTAGTCCTTCGGTGTTATATTCATTAATGGTATATGTACCAATATCTGGCCAATCTATTGGTTCAACGGATGTGCTATTTGCATTCTCAATAAATCTTGTCATTCAATCAACTTCCCTCAATTCATTAAACAAGTGAGAAAGAAAGGATAATGGGTGATAGTGCAAACAATTAGCCCCATATGTTTTATTCTTCGCATCCATCCTAGCTATTTCATCAACATCACTATCAACATATTGTAACCTGCTAGAAACATTTTTAGGTCTTTTCGAGAGAGAAGCAACTGATTCCATGCCAATTTCAACATCCATGTAGTACTTTTCCATTTCAATTTTATAACGCAATGCATCCATCACACATTGTCTCTTGACATAATATTCATAGTATTCATATTGAACACCTAGCCTTCTCACAATCAAAATATTTAGTTGTTCAACACGTCATGAAAGCTTCTTCGCCATTGAAGAAATACCTTTTTGAAAACTTATTGTGTGAGCTCTATATTTATATTGACCACCATGAGCATGTGCCACTTTCAATATTGGATTTACCCAAACTATTATCATCTCTCCAATTTCTGTCAAAACTCTTAGAACCTCAGGCTTCTCACCTAGATCCATGTTGTTAAAGTGAGAAAAGTGATGAACACATTTCTCGCACTTACATCTTTTACAATTGCACCATTTGTGCAACATGACAACTTGTATACTAGGATAACATTCATTGCACACATGGAACATATGCACAATAGACAAACTGTCAATCCTTGACTGGATTTTTTTATGGACATCAACCATGTCTCCGCTAAAATGGCAGGGATCACTTTCATTTTCTCTACAACACACCATTCTAAATTGGCGATGATGTGAAACAACTTGTGTAACTAGAGTACTGGTTGCATCATTTATTTTCATAAAATAATGGCAATTCAGTATTCGACATTCATTACACTTGAGCAAATTGTGCTTGCAAGAAATAAAATAACCTTTGTAAGAACAAAATATCTACAAGACAAGTTAAATTTGTTATTCGAACAAAAACAATTTACATTTTCTTCATTGTTGCAATGTCCATGTGTAAGTCAAGGAACTGATATTGCTTGAGTTGGTTGCAAATTTATTTCTCAACCACTATTCACTTGAGAAATATT
This sequence comes from Pinus taeda, assembly GCA_000404065.3. Taxonomy (NCBI): domain Eukaryota; kingdom Viridiplantae; phylum Streptophyta; class Pinopsida; order Pinales; family Pinaceae; genus Pinus; species Pinus taeda. Next base: position 198,115 of record APFE030680349.1, read on the forward strand.
CTGCCAAAAAACATAAAAAAGTTGTGTAAAACAATATAAATTTAACATTCACAAGCACAAAACTTTTCAAAATAAATTTTCCTTAATGACCTGTGTTGCGCCAAGAGGAAAAGTGTCCTTACATTCTTTGGCTTCAACAATATCCTCTCTAGAGCTAGGTTGATAAATAGTGGTTCCAACATTTCCAACAGTGCGACCCAAATTATGAACCATTCTAGCGAGCATATTACTATCACCAAAAAGATCATACACAACAAAAAGTTCAATGGAATCAAATTCCCTAACTTCCATTATAGCACGTCTTCCACCATTTGCATGACCCCCAAGGTTCTCACTTCTATCAAGCATCCGTATGTAAATACAATGTTGCAAAACATACAACATTTGAGAAAATATATGGAATAACAACAAAATTTTGAGATAGTCAAGAAAAAGGAAAACAAACATGCCAACAAAATGTTATCTTACCTAAATACGGAATCTTCTAAACTTATGGTTATTTTTTGAGTCTTTGATCGGAGAATCCACAGTAAGAGAATTTTTACACCAACGTTTCGAATCCCTGATGATGGATCCCATTTGGGATTCGAAACGTTGGTGTAAAAATTCTCTTACTGTGGATTCTCCGATCAAAGACTCAAAAAGTAAAAACCACAGATCTCTGAAATCCAACTTATGGTTAGTCAGGCCATACATTTCTTCATTTCATGAAGTTTTAAAAGTTGGTCATCGACCCTCACATTCAGGAACAAATAAAGATTTCACTGGCTATGTATCTATTTGTCGGTCAGTAATCATTTCGACACTGTTCTGAAAAACAATACGGGAAAAAAATACATCAACAAAAGATTCACATGAAGAAGAGAGAATAAGAATGCAAAAGAAAAAGAACTTCCTACGTTGTTGCAACAAAGAGATTTCTTAACAATATAGTTTCTACTAGGACAGGTTTGTCCCTATTTGCCAACACAGTCTCCCAAATTTTATACTATTTCAGGAAATTTTTCATTCCTACCGTTGTCATCAACTCCCAAAATTACATTTCTTTCATTCTTTTCAAACAAAATACCATCGTCGTTCATATGAAGACTCTTTCCAAACACAATGTCCCCAGATAAGATGAAATTTAGTAAATATTCAAAAAACATAAGTTCTTTCCCATCATAAAACATCCAGGAAAATGACCATCAAAACAAAATCTTGGTTGCACTAAACCGCTCTACTTTTGATACTTACGATTTACAACTCCTCCTTCTTCTTGATTTGCTAAAGCTCTTTTTTTTTTGTTATTATGAAAATATTCTCCGCGCTTTAATGAAATTCTCATTCTGATGATACCTCTGTTGTTGGTATTCATTTTGATTGTTGTCATGCAATATCATAGCGAGGTCTTTTCACACCACTCTCGCTTCTTAGTTCACTCAACATTTATATGATAAAGTTAAATTCAATTCAAAATTGATTTTGCAATTTCCTTGGAGACTAATATCTACTCTTCAATGTTCAAAAAACTAAATACTAAAAAATATGCCTTCGAATTTCAAGCATATACACACAAAAGAAATATTTGAAAAATTATCTTTCCCACCACAAAGTTCGAACACATGGAACAATGATCCCCTTACAGATAATCAAAGGGGTCACAAAAACAAATGGTATATCAACATGCACAAAACCAAAGACTTGCAAGCCTTTCATCCGATACAATAAAAAGTTCCATCAATTATGGATTCCTAGCAAAAAAACATTTTTTCCCAATAAGTAGGAAAACCTTTCCATTTATACAAATTGCAATAAACAAAAAAATACAAACTGCATTCCAAATTTTTTATAATATTGGAATTGAAAGAATTCACAAATATGTCTAAATTTAGCATAGCTATGTCCTCATTATAACTTTAAAATGTGAATTACAATGATCTTAAAAAATGTTTTTAAACATTAAACATACATAGGGTCTTTACCAATATAAAAAAAAAAAAAACATGTTGAAGCCTCAAAGGCTAATTCCATACATCCACATGTAGTCGAGGTATTTCAACAGTAGAATTTGCATTTGGAATAAGCGAAAAAACATTTCCATTTTAAATCACATCATCAAAATCTTCAACCATTTTTAGATAGAAGCATGAGGCTTAGAGTAAGGACAATCCATCAACAATTGTTGTTTTGCACAATCTAGTCACTAAATCATACACCTTTATCTGCACTTCGGATCAGCCCATCATATAGAAATTTTCTCCAGCTATGTGCAAAGGAAGGTAACCTGAACACTTATTATTTATATCCACGGAGATAGATTCAAGCAACGACCGTTTGTATCCCCAATCATCTTCAAAATATTCCAGACTTCGTTCTTTCGAGAGTCGATCAAATTCAAAATTCTCTATCTCTTCAAGTGACCAAATGAAGGTGGAACCATTATTAACAACACAAACAAGCTGATTCCTTTATAAGCCTAATGACATACATTATATGTGAACAATAGGAACAAATGAATAACCCCAATTGTCTCTATTCAAATCCAACCAGTAGATAGTGTAACCATAAGTAGGGTAATCTTCATAATCTATGTCTAGATATACCCAATAGAACTTTTCTTTAAAGAATATATCCTCCTTTGGTGGAGTTACACCACCATATGGAAGCTCTGTCCTGCTCCAATCATTGTCAACACTAATGCAAATGAGAAAATGTGAATCCATGTTTTTAGAAACATGTTTCAAGAACACCCATTCATATTTTCGTGACTGCATTTTTGCAACAAAAATAAGAATCCTCGCTCCCGAAGACTAAGAACTCCAACATTTGTAAACGTCTTTGTAAAAGGGTTGAAAATGAAATATTTTTTTGTATGCAAATAACTTCCAAGCATGCTGAACAAAATCATTGATCCCATTGTACATTCAATTATGTATTTAGAATGAAGAAAAGGAAAAACCATGGTAGATACGAAACCTCTATTGTTAAGGTATGATGCTATGAAGAAATCATCAACAAAACGAGCAAGGAAAGAAACAAATCCTAACTCTTTCTCACGACATCGATCACAACTCACAAGGAAAAGCAGGTTTTCCAAAACAATACACCATTGTCTACAAACCAACTAAAGTTTCATTAAAACTCATAAAAGAAGCCAATGAAACACAAGATCAATAATCTCAAAGGGGGGAATTTCTAAATAGCAAGATCCATACCAAAAGCAACAATTTTTGTTGGGAACAAAGGAAAACTTCCCTTGTCTGCTGCAAAGAAAAACAAAAAATATATCAATCACAATAGCCACAACATTCATTCATTAGGAAAACAATCCCTTTTCATCATTAATTGGTTGCTATAGACTTCAATATTAGAGTAAATAAATTAAATAGTGCAACTTAAAACTTCATAATTGAAAAAACACATTCTAGTAAAAATTTCAAATTCATCTAATAACCACTAAAATTTAACATTTGCAATTTTAACACAATTAGGCACTCAAATTTAAAAGTCATAAAAATTAAAATTGAAAATTGATAAAATTTTAAATTCTTATCACAATTAAGCTCTAAACTATTCATATATTCCACAATGTGACAGATTTATTAGATATATATATAGATATATATATATATATATATATATATATATATATATTATATATATATATATATAACATCCATTTAGAAATTTAAAATATCTGTAATAAATTTATACAATATCAACTCAATAAATAGTAACAAGGGAAAAAGAACATTATTTTGTTTGATATTATTTTTGTTTATTTTATTATAATATACATGTTCAACAATTACCTGTGTTTCGAAAATGTGCGACAAATTTATAGTTCAAATAATAAATAAATTATATCTAATAATATATATATAGAATATATATATATAATATATATATATTATATATATATATATATATATAATATATATATATAACAATCATCAGAAATTTAAATATCTGTAATAAATTTATACAATATCAAGTCAATAAAATAGTAACAAGGGAACAAGAAACATTATTTTGTTTGATGTTATTTTTGTTTATTTTATTATAATATACACTCTTCAACAATCACTGTGTTTCAAAAATGTGTCAATCCCTTAACCAACTTTAAATGTTTATTTTTTAAATTAAAAAATAAATTACATACTTACTACTAATTGATATCTACATGCCTTGAAGCTCATACTCTCATGTCTAAGAGGACTCACACAATACATTAGTTCTTCACATTCACTTAATACTACCTTAGAGAAGTGATGCAATTGGACTTGCTAACTATAATTATACCCAATAACCATGATAATGAATATTGTATTACTAATGCCATATTCAATAAAAAATAATACATGTTATATTCTCTTATTCACCATCACAATATAAAATATTAAAAATCAATTTTTTTCCAAAAAATCCACTAGTTACAACAACAAATCCAAAAGAAATAGTAATTGTTCGACACCTAATCCTCTATGGGTTGGTGTGGAATGTGAACAACCACCGGAGTCCAAAATACCACTTGGAATATGAATCCAAGGGTCACACCATGTACTATAAATGCATATGATGTCAATAATATATGCAATCTAATGCTTATCATTCATATATGTTGTTTACATTCCATGTGAGTTTAACATGGTATTTGAACTATAAGAGAATTCTGGCCCTGCTCTAATTTGAGCCAATTGTTTTTTGGACTCTCTAAATATCTACCAACCCATACATAATCATTTCTCCTTATTCGATCTCACGGGACTACATGTCTATTATTTTGCCTCCACACCATATGAAACTTTATGTAATACCATGTTTCTCGACTGCTACCAAAAATAATATTCTTGGGTTTGAAATTTCAAAGGTTCGAGTTAGTATTCCACCAACTCAATTTCATAATATCTACGCCTTTGTCAGTAGTCAGATGTAAATGAACATGCATCCCGCCATTAGCAAAGTAACCACTGACTCTGGTCCATTTTTGGCACTGCCCTCCACTGTGCACGCTCCACCATACTAAGGTTTGCAGGTCCAAATTTTGCATCCTTTTGCCACTGTAACTCCTATCAAAATTTTCCTATTTTTCTATGCGCTTGACCTAACACTGAAATTCATCCATTATCTCTATCAAAAATTTGTCCAAATTTCAATACAATCCAATGATGTCACAATGGACATGCAGGGTAGCATTTATTGATTCATCAGAATTTTGAATCATGGCCACAGAGAGGAGTCTACAATCCGATATGTGAGTTTGAGAAGAAATCATTTGCGTTGAATATTTTGACATTCCATCACTATTTTGGTACAACGTTATTCACCATGACCGTTGAGTGGGTATTTTTAAGAATGAAGAAGAGAAATTTGATGTGTCAAAATCGGTATTTGTGTTGCATTGCTATTCAAATTAATGTCAAATTTTGTTGTACACTATGTTGAATGTTGTGTGCGATGGTTTGATGCTTGAATGCATGGTAGTTTTCGTTGGAATATATTGTTGCATGTATAAGACTCATGTTAGAACTTAAAACAATGAATTGATGTTCGAGTTTGTGGATGGTGGACATACATGGTTGAGTATTGAATGTGATTGAGAAGATCCATTGCAGGGTCTGAGAGGAAAATTATGAAAGTTGTCACCTCCTCCTTGTATGTCAAGCTTTAATGCTCAAGATCCATGAACCATAAGGTTTTGTAGGTGCATGACATGGTTGTCTAAATAATAAATAACAAACTAATAGTCAAGTGAGTGTAGGCCAAGCTTGGTCTCTCTCTCTTTGTCTACATAGAACTGCGTGTAGATAAATGTAGCAATGTGGAAAATCCATATGAATACTTGTGAGGAGCCTCTGGAAAATAATATTGTGCATTAAATCTGAGTGAGTCAAGAAGCATCCCATGAATGAGAATCCATTGGGGACATATCTACATGAAGGGGTGTTGATGTATATGTGACGTTTGATCTTCCTAAAAAAATAGATTAGAGCCCGTGGTTTAGAATTGTTTGGGCTTGTAGTTTGAGAAAAGGTTGGTCGATGTCGCTCTACATGAGAAGTTCAATGCCTAATAACAATGGGTTGATTCATTGGTTATGAAACAATATTTATTTTGATGCAAGAACAGGAAGCCTCCCTTGTCACCCTCCCTCTCACAACACAACGTTACGTTGTTCACTATTCCTACAATCCCTCATTGTCAGTACACACCAACCCTATTAAAATAAAAAGGCCCTTCAAATGTTGAACTAAATTCACTCAGTCCACAAATAACTTCCCACACCTAGATCTCCCAATGGGTCCGGAGTTCGAAACACCCACGCACCTCCAGAAGAAAACATAATTGTACAAACCAATCGAATCTTAACCCAGGTTTCTAAAGCTGGTGTTGAATTCAAGAAGAGGAGAGCCTCCAAGAGCTATAATTGGGGTGTGGGAATGATACTAGTCATGTACTGAGATGATCCGATGGATAAAATCATGGGAGTATGCCTTCGACATGCGATCTGTTCACAGGTTATTAGACACAAATGTTTTTGTAAGATATCAAACTTGGTGCAGATTGTAGCTAGATCAACCTCTAATCTAAGTTAAATAGACTAGAGGACATAAAACTTCATTATTATCTTCAGCAGGAATTAACATTAGAAATAATAGTGACAAGGTTCAAAGGTGCTTTCAAACATGAATTAATATGCTATGTACTGCTTAAAGTGGAATTAATATCTTGCATGCTTTCCTCGCTTGATACGTTGTGCGCTTTCACATAGTAAGTTAATGGTACAATGTTTGTTGCCGAAATCATTTCAATTTGGTAAAGAATTCATGAATTCAAGTACTTAAAAAAAATTAGAATTCAAGTACTTAAATTTACTTAAAAATGGAGGAGTTTTCTACTCAACAAAATTTCAGAAAGCAATAAGGAAGACACCCTTCATTGGCTACATCGTATTCCCTATTAAATTTCCATTGACTTATATGCTCAGATTGAATTATTGACATAGTATAGTGAAGTTGGTATTGATGTTTTTTTAATCAATTTTTATCTAATCAAGAAGGTAGAAAGCTAAAAATTAAAAGCAATATTTTATGGAGGAGAGTTTAGTCATTTCCTGCCTTAAGAACTATTCCCCGTTGATTGTAATAGTGGTGCACTTGTTATGGTTCTAATTGGTGGAGTATTATAGTTTCTCAAAACTCTAATACATTGTTGAAGACACAGTTAAAATAAGCAAGAACACTCTTTGTGATATTAAATCATGTTTGCAGAATACACAGGAAAAAATAGACTTTCTGGAGCTTGAATCTCAACTCCAACAAGAAGAATTACAGCAGTGGAGTCATGTTACCGGGAATAGTGTCCACTCGGAGCTGCTGTTCCCACTAAGACTGGTAGCTATCTTAGAAACAAACAAGTAAAGTCTACTTTCGCTTTCCTTTATGAAAATAAATAAGAGTGGAACAAAGGAGACCAACATTAGTCTTGCGCTTGGTTCCCTTGCTTGATTGCTCTCCTTCCTAATAGATCTTGACCACTTCTTCTTCATCTGCCTAGCTTCAAAGAGCACCTGTGGAATCAAAGCAACATACTACTATCAAAGAATAGAGGTCTATATTCATAAATAACACAGGACCAGATATGTGTTAACCATACAAATGCATATATAATGAAACATACAAGAATATGGAGGAAAACTTGAATAGCTTTATTAAGATCAAGATTAGCAAGAGGATTACAACCATATGTTATGACCTAGCATCATCCTCCAGCAAGAAAGCCCTTCTTCACCTCAAGTAAATCTTAGATCACCCAACACTATGAAATTACACCAGAAAACCAACAACACTTCTCCACAAGATACAAGATTCCAGCCCTCGAATCTCTGTGATGAGGGATCCATATATAGATGATTGTAGGGGGGTGAGTGATCTTCTGGGGTCTTGATTAGTGTCCTCTCTCTGATAGTTCCTGATTCCACTTGGAGAATAATGATCTCTTACTCATCCTTGGTCGAAAACAGATAGGCAAGTGTCATAGGGGAAGCTTCTGGAAGATTCCATGATCTTCCACCTCGCAAATTGTCCCTGCCATTTGTCCATTCCCGACCATC
>APFE030680357.1:0-127670 GCA_000404065.3 Pinus taeda
TTTAAAAATCTATGTGTCAAAATTCCACTTCTCCAAGCTATTAAAGATGTACCTATTTACAACAATTTGATTAAGAAGAAGTGCTTCAAGCATCCAAAGAGGCAAAGAAGAGATTCCCCTACCATTAATGTCATTAGAAAATTGTCCGACTTAATGCTAGGGCAGGTAATTTGTCCAAAGTATTTGGACCCTGGAAGCCCTATAGTAAATGTGCACATCAATGGCACCATTGTCCCACACACTTTGATCGATCTTTGGGCTTCCATTAATGTGATGGCCAAGGACACCATGCTTAAGCTCGACCTCCAAGGTTCATTGAGAAAGACCACAATAGTTCTGCAAATTTCAAACCGCTCCACAGTGACCCCTCCTAGTTCTCCAGCCTAAGTCTAAGCTTACTAGTTACCCTCTCATCCTTGGGAGGCCCTGGTTAGCCACTGTCAATGCCTACATTAGCTGCAAGGCTGGAAATATGACCATAAAAAATGGGAATATGTCCAAGTAGTTAGTCATATACCCTCCTGCTCAACCATCTCTAGAACATGACTTACCCTTGTGGCTCGAAGAGGAGGAGGAAGATGAAGTTTATTCCGCCCAACTCTATACCTTAGAAACAACTATGGGAGGGGGACAGCAAGATGAAGATGATCTGATTGAACACATACTCCAAAGGCCAACTCCCAATACATTGTCCTTAAAAGAAGTAGTAAAGTAAACCCATAAAAGCTATCAAATTAATCTATGCTTAGCCAATTCCAACCCTATCCGTGTCAAAACCATAGAATTCGTCCCCGAGAGAACTTTGAAATTCAACCCATCCCTTTCTGTTCAGTAAGAAGAAAAGTTGTGCAACCTCCTAAAGGAACATCTAGATGCCTTTGCTTGGAGATGCAAATAAATGAAGGGCGTGCACCCCTCGGTGTGTACTCACCACATTTATATCAAAGAAGGTTGCAAGCCAGTCCAACAACCCGAAAGGAGGATGAATCTAGCTCTTAAAGATATAGTCAAAGAAGAACTGCAAAAGCTGCAAGATGCACGATTCATTTACCCTATCTCAGGCAGTGAATGGGTCTCTCCTTTGGTGTTGGTTCCAAAGAAAAAAGGTAAGTGGATGATTTGTGTCAATTACAGGGAGTTAAAAAAATCCATAAAGAAGGACCATTTCCCCCTACCTTTCATCGACCAAGTGCTACATGGCCTAGCAGGGAAAAAGTTTTTCTCTTTCTTATATGGATTCAATGAGTACAATCAAATCTAGATCAGCCCAGAAGACCAGGATAAAACCACCTTCAATTTTCCTTGGGTTACTTTTGCCTATAGGATCCTTCCTTCTATGCAATGTTCCTACCACTTTCTAGAGAGAAGTCTTGAGTATCTTTGCCGAATTAGTCCATGATGCGGTAGAGATTTATATGGATGATTTTACACCTTATGGATGTGATTTCTAGGAGGATTTGTCCAACTTAGGTAAGGTGTTGCACAAATGTATTGAGATGAACCTGTCTCTCAGTCCCGAAAAATGTGAATTCTTGATGACTACAGGGATTGTGCTAGGTCATTCAATATCTTAGCAAGGACTGTAGGTGGACCCAAACAAAATAGTTATCATCCAAAGGGTCTCACCTCCTCAAAAGTAGAGAGATGTTAGAAGTTTCCTGTGGTTAGCTAGATACTATGGAAGGTTTATAATAGACTTCAGCAAGTTGGCTTCCCCTTTATTTGGTTTTTTGGCCAAAGACTCTAAGTTTGTATGGTCAAAAAGTTGTCAAGAGGGCTTGGACACCCTGAAGGACAAGTTAACCACTGAACTGATTCTCTGAGGCTCAAATTGGGCCCTTCCTTTTCATATACATGATTATGCCTCACACAAAGCCATAGGAGTAGCCCTAGGCCAGATAGATGAAAAATTTCCTTATGCCATTTACTTTATCAATAAGAATCTATCAAAGGCCATCTGAACTACACAGTGACCGAAAAGGAGCTTCTGTTTTTTGTGCATTCATTGAATAAATTTAGGCATTATATTACAAGCAATCAAACATTTGTACATACTAACCATGTTGCAATCAAATATTTAATGAATAACCCTGATGTGAATGTCCATATTATTAGATGGTTACTTTTATTATAGCAGTTTGATCTAACTATTGTTGATAAGCCTGGCAAGGAAAATGTTGTTGCAGATTTTTTGTCTAGATTAACTTTGCCTACAGGTGAGGAGGGAATGGTTGATGATCAGTTACCGGATGAGCACCTGTTCTCCATTTCAGTTCTCTCTCCATGGTTTGGTGACATAGAAAACTATTTGGTATCTATACAATTCCCACTGAATTTGTCCTCCAAAGAGAAAAGCAAGATTGTGAGGAAGAGCACCCCCTTCACTTAGATTGGGGGAACCTCTTCAAATTAGGCCCAAATCAAATTCTGAGAAGATGTGTCAGGGAGGAGGAAGTCTTTGACATTCTTTTGACCTGTCATGATGGGCCTTGTGGAGGACACTTTGCAATAAAGAGGACAACATTTAAATTGTTACAAGTTGGTTATTATCGGCCCACTCTTCATTAGGATGTGAAAAGATATACTAGTCAGTGTGATCAGTGCCAAATGATGGGAAAGCCTACTCCAAGAGATGAAATGCCTCTGCAACCTCAAGTGATTTTCAAGCCATTTGACAAGTGGGGCATGGACTTCATTGGACCTATTTACCCTCCTTCCAAGAAAAAGAGGTATATCATTGTATGCATGGGATATCTGTTAAGTGGGTTGAAACCAAGGCAATCAACATAGAAACAGAGGAGAAGGTGGTTGAGTTCTTAAGGGATAATGTATTTTACAAGTTTGGGTAACCTAGAGAACTAGTCACTGATCAAGGCGACCAATTTACCTCCAACATGATTGAAGACTTGCTAAGCCAGCACAAGATCAAGCATATAACCTCCACTCCCTATCACCCACAAGCTAATGAGCAAGTGGAGGTGACCAACAAAGCGTTGGAGGGAATCCTGACCAAAGTGGTTAGTAGCAGCAGGAAAGATTGGGCAGATAGAGTAGTTGTGGCCACCTGGGCCTATAATACCTCCTCGAAGACCACCACTGGATTCACACCCTATGAGTTGGTCTATGGGAAAAAGGCCATGTTTTCCATTGAATTTGAGTAAAATACATTGAGGATGGTAACCCAACCAGATCTAGATCTCAATAGTGCACAAAAAGAGAGATTGCTTTAGTTGAATGGTTTAGATGAGTTCAGAATGTAGGCCCTCCTACATGCAGAGGTAACTCAAATTCAGAGGAATATCTGGCATGATAAGAACATCAAGGATAAGCAATTTCAAGAAGGTGATTGGGATTTTTTATATGATTCCAAATATAAAGACTTTAAGGGCAAGTGAAGGACAAGATGGTTAGGGACTTATGTTATAGAGAGATGTCATGATAATGGTTCAGTGCAGATCAGAACCATAGATGTAGAGGCCATTCCTTTACTTGTTAAAGGGAACATGTTGAAAGTTTACAAAAGGCCATTGTCAAAGCAAGAGTTCATTGATGGTATAAATAAAACAGTGATGGTGGTGGAGCAAGCCTCAGCTCCTGCCTCATCAAATCACTGAGAAAAAAGAAAAAAGAAAAAACAAGGAAACTCAGGTGAAAAGCTCCATGAGGCGCCTGAGTCCCACTATTGGGTTGAAAACCTCTTAGGGATCCTAATGGTGTCAAACAAAAAAAAAAGAGAGAAATAAAAATATCTCTGGGTGAAAACCTCTCTTGAGACGCCCAGGGAAAGCAGCTAGGATGAAAACCTCTTGGAGGAAAGCTAGTTGTCTTCAAAATAAAAAAGAAAATAAAAAGAAAAAAAACCATGAAAATTTATTTGCAGGTCAGCAGGAGGACGATCAGAGAGCAAAGGAGAATCATAAGGGACCTATTCCACTCATATTTTTATTTCTCCATTCATTATCCTTCATCATTTCACCATTCCTTTCATTTTTTTCACTCATTTGCCTCGATTTTCAAGGGTACTATGTTTTCTACAGGATTCCCTGTAAACCTACAGGATCCCCTGAAAACCTACAGGATGATCATGTAGGAATTACAGTGGCTTAGGAATCCTTAACGAAGTAGCCCTAGGGAAAGGAAATGACCTATACATGTCAAAAAAATAAAATTCCTACATCACCACTTCATTACCATCTCTCCACCTTGATAACCCCTGCATTCATCATTAAAAAAAAATCAGTTTTCTAAAAATCTACAGTCTTCAAGAAAAAACACAAAGAAAAAATGACACAGAGACCAAAGGGGAGCAACACTTGAAGGGTTATTTCTCACTATTCATACACCCCTATACCTCCTCTCTGTCCATGTTCATCATCTTCAAGTCCCAACAATAGAAATGATTAAAAATTCTGAGGGAGAAGCAGCGACATGACATCATGTAGGAAATCCTGTAGCAACCTATCCCACAGAATAAAAATCATAAGTTGCAACAAGTTTCCAGCATGGAGATCCAAGGGTATAAGAAGCTCCAGAGTAGCAGTAGCACCATCATCTTCAACACTAAGTACCTGCACATCAAATAAATCATCAAAGAACAATAAAATAAAAAAGAAGGAGAGATCACATGTAGCCAACATACAACAAAAACCTTGTTTCTTCAACAAACTGCAGCAAGGTATTGTTACCATAGGTAATTATCTCGCTTCACTCTCTCATTTTCATAATGTAATCAAAAGATGTAAAGGTTGTGAACAAGTTGGTTTATAAGCGAAAGGTGGTCAGTTAACTTGGCCACCTTCGTTCAATCAACGAGGACAAAATAGTTTGTCCTCACACATGTCGCAATAGTCAAGTCAAAGATAAGGAGGATGAGGTCGAAAGCAATTAAGACTACAAATGCCCGAAGTGGGAGTTGATTACGAGGTGAAAGGAATGATGATGTGGTAGTGGGGACCAACGGTCCAAAAATAGAAATTCGTACCTCGGTTGCCAGCACACCACCTCACTCAACTCAACCATAAGAGGAAATAAACATTGATCCCCATGCACTCATGCATTCATCTTCTCGAGGCTCACTCTAGAAAAGTCACTGTCATCCCAAAGAAACCTACAGAAGAGGAAAACTTCATTTTTTCCTGCACGGGACTTCCTATGGGATCCTACAGGATCACATAGGAATCTTACAGGATACAGTCAAGTAGTCTACAGGATTGGAAGAGAGCAATTTCAGAGGAGGAAACACAAGGGTTGGCTACAAGCACTATGAGGAGGTAGGCTCTACATTTCCTTCCATTTTTCCAAGTAAAAAGAACAGAAAAATCTCCTAGTTTGATGAATTGATAGTTGTATAAGGGAATTGTATCCACAGAAATTTCAGCCTCATTTCCTCCATTAAAATTTTGTATCTCTTCTCCTCGAATTCACGAGACAAAATGACAGAGGGGTTTAATATAAGGTATCCCATTAGCACTATAAGGATTCACCAACACCCTCCTGTGCTAGAAATATTCACAAGGAATAATTGGATGGGGTACTTTGAAAAATTGAGTGGGTATGATGATGAAGTAGCCAGAGATTTTGCTCTCTCCCTCATTCCACTGACCAGGACCCATGCCACTATTGTGGTAAGAGGACTCTCCATAGAGCTCACCCCTGAACTCATAAGAAGAATTACCACACTTCCCTTAGGAGTGCCATGGAGAAATGAAGACAAGAGAGATAGCCAAACTGCAAAGAAGAAATTCTTTCTAGAGGGAGAGGAGCCCATTGAAGACAAAAATGGAGTGAGGAGAGCAAGCCTACCATACCCCTAGAATGAGGTAAGCTACCATCTTATAAAATACATATCATGTGAAGGTAGGTATAGTGTGGTACATGGATATCACTTTAGGCTTCTTGAAGAATTGAGGTTTGGAGTAGAAACACCTCCTCACCACAAGCTCAGCATACCATACTTCCTTCTGCAATCACTGATAGATACAAGCATGAAGGTGTAGGAAGGAAACTATCCCACCATGGGTTAATTAGAATCATCATAGAAGATGCCCTCCAAAACCTTAGAATTCCTATCACTTGGGCAATTTTTAGAGACATGCCAGCAGAGCTGGATATCAAGGCCCTCACATATGATAGAAGCCCTACTGTAAGTGAAAAGGATGAAGAAGAGACTGAAACAGATGAAGAAGAAGCAGAGAGGGATGAAGAGGAAATAGATGAGGAGAGAGAGGAAGAGAAAGAGAAGGGAAGTGAAGAAGAACAGAGGAAGATATTAAGGAGGAAACTAAAAACAAGATGAGGATCTAGAGGGAGAAGAAGAGGAGAAGGACAAAGATGAAAAGGGCGAAGAAAAAGAGGAGGCAGAGAACAAGGAGGAGTCACCCAGGGTGTCTCCATAACCCACTATGAAAGAGGCAGCAGTTTCCCTCACGACCCTTAGCACCCCTATCAAACAAAAAGGAAAAAGACAGAGGCAAACCCCCTTATACTTCATAACAAGAAAAAGTACAAGGATAGGGCAGAGAAAACCTTGAACTCCAACCAAGGTTCCCATTGTTATTGAGGACTCACCTAAACAGTAGGAGAAGATGGATCCTCTTACAAAAATTTAAGGAGAAGGATCCTCAGCACAAACCTCCCCTAATTCTCCTATCACTTATGAGAGAAGGCATGTGACTAGATCTACCTCATCCAAAGGAAAATACATTCTACAGGATACACAGTAGGACCTACAGGAAGCAGAGGCAATCCTACAAGAAACTCTGCTAAACCTACAGGAAAATCAGAAATTGGATAAGGAAGGAAGTATGCAACAAGAAACAAAGAGGGAGGACCTAGAGCTAAGGTAGCCTAGTCCTTAACCTAACCTTGACTCCTATTACAGATTTATTGAAGGGGGTAGGGTCATTCCACAACAATTTTCCATCCCATTATTTTTTGAGCTTGAGAAAGAAAGGGCCAAAACACATAAATGGATGCATATTGCCAAGTCCAAGGGAGTGGAGGACATTGGTCACATGGAGGAAAATCTCAAAGATATGGGCAGAGAACTAAGTAGCCTGAGGGACAGAGAGGCCACAATAAAAACTCAATTGGAGGCATAAAATTCATGGTTGAAAGGACAGCTACAAGAAAGAGAGAATCAATTGGCATCCATGGCCAGTCTATCTTTGGAAGCAATCCAATGCAGGATGCCAACTAAGTCCTATGCATTATACCTTAAGGAACAGTGGTTGCAGTTCCAAATCAAGACCCTAGCACAGAGAGGCACTATGTCATTCCAGGATAATAGACAGTTCATTGATCTTTGTTATCAAAGAAAATTGGAAGATAGGGCTAAGATGTCTGAGTTCTACTTGCATAACATGGCCTTGACAGATATGAATGTATGGGACCCTAATGCAAAGCTAGGGGATTTACAGTTGATGGCTTTGGCATCATGGATGAACCATGAGGAAGCAAGGGCTATAGAAATGAAGAGGATATTGGCAAGGGAACGAACAGAGCCTCTCATGATAAGAGTTGAGCAGTCCAATCCAATGGTTGTCATCAGCACACATAATTTAATTGCAAATGATTCTCAACTTGCACCCAAGTATCTTGTTGCCCAAGAGCAAGAAATTACACATTTTGAGGATATGTTCAGACTATTAGGGGATGACAGCATGCAAGCTTGTCGAAGGAGATGGAATACTTTGCCTTACAGTTTGAAAATCAGAGAGTACCATTCTCCTCAAAGGATGAGAGAAGCAGTGAACAGGACACTCATGTACAAACAAACCATCCAAAGGCTCAAAGTCAAATGGATTGGCTTGAGACTCAGTCCACCACTGCTCTTGGGTATGTTAGAAGGAAGGAAGGAAGATGAAGAAAGAAAACAGTGGGAGGAGATAGAAAGGAAGGTAGGATTCTATGCACAAGAAGAAGAACCCACAATAGAAGCATGGGATGTCAGGGAAGCCACTAGGCTATGAAAGACATGGATATTGATTAAGTTGCTCAGAGGATGAGCAACACTTTCAGTAGGGGGATGATGATGAGCCTTGTCATTGGGTAACTATATGGACCTTCATCCACCTACTAGATTAGTCAAATCAACTCTTCTCACAACTTATTACATGTTTTGATTATATTTTTTTTAATGAGATGAATCAAAGTGAGATATTATGCCTAGTGGACTAATGTGCATTAAATGTAGGATTGTGAGAGAAAATCACGGAATTTTGGCAAGATTAAAGGCTTAAACTCAAATGGGACAAGGAAGAGAGATTGTAGGACATAAATCCTCCTCATTTACTCCTCCCTCTTTCAAATATTCCTCCATCAATCACACTAACTCGGAGTACAAGTAGCCAAGTCATGAAGATCAAAAGGCAACCGAGCAAGTGATAGTCAAAGAGTTAGTTCATCTCGAGTTTGGGAGTCAATCCTCCCTAGATTTAAGGAATTCATTGGAGACTTCAGTTGTATAAATAAAGAGGCCTAGAGCCTCATTAGGATTCAAATTTTTGTTGTAAAAACACTAGTTATTTTGGAGCTCCAGACTTGTGGAAGACATTTCTATGAAATTTTCTGTTTTGATAATGAAAATAAGCTTTTTCATGATCGAATACTGAGTTAACTCAGAGGGCTGAAGCTCTTGGGTTAGGGCCCAACCCTAGTAGCAAAGGCTCCTCTTCTTGTATATGTATGTTTAGATTAGTTTCATAGATTCACAGCTAAATTGTCCTTAGAAGTATTTCATTGCAAGTAGTGTATATTTGATTAGTTTGTTTATTAGTTTGCTTCCACTTGTGCTTTACTTCAGCAGTAAGTTAGAAGGGATAAAAGGAACACAAAAAAGTTGTCAACAGGTGTCTTGGCCTCACTTCCTCCTTTAGGGATCATGATTTGAGGAAAGGACCCCTATGCAAACCCAAAAAGACAGATTTCTATTTTCTCATAGAATTTAGAGTTTACTGTACTTGAACCAACATTTGATCAGTTTGCAAGTGTATGATTTAATTACTATTTCTTCCATTTTCAGTTTTACAATAGATATCATCAATGACTTCATCTTATTCTGCCAATTTTCCTCATGCATGAAGTAGATAGCTAGCTCATTAAACTCTATTTTTCTAGCTCATTGAAATTATTCTTGTTTACATTATTTTTGGGCAAATATCATTGTTTGATGTAGCACATGTGTTTCAGAAGTAGAGAAAGACTCCATAGCAAGCAACCTCCTTCCAACTTCATCCATCCATAATCATTCCTTTCTTTCACTAAGACCTTCACCAATTTCATCATTTTACATGGAGACTTCTCCAAGCATGTTGAGCAAATTCAACCATCTCCCAACCTTGGTTTTGAGTTCTGAGTGATCCTAGGCATTTTCTCACTCCATTCCATCCACCAACCACCTTCCCTAAGCCGTCCATCACCTCTAGCACCCATCATTTTTCTCTCGGCTGTATCCTGTAGAAATATAGGGAATATTGTAGGTTTCTAGGACATCTTGTAGGTTTTCTTATAGTGGCCTATTTTGAGGCCGAATTGAGGGAAAATCTCCAGGAAGCACACAAGGTCACCTAAGGGTCTCCCAAACCTTCCAACCATCCACCAGCATCCTTAAACCACTTGCCACATCACCAAAAGAGATTAGATTTCTCACTTGTTTTTCCATAAAAAGAATAAAAAGAAAAAAACATATTTATTTCAATCCTTTACATGCACAATAGTGATGTTTGATGTTATGAACTTTCATGCTTAGGATAGTAGAATTTCATACATGTTAGCTTGGCATTCCTGTAAAGCATAGTTTCTCAACAATTAGTTAGGCAATGGTGTGTTTTTAGCACTGGATTTCAGTCCTTTTCCTTATTGCAGTAGACAAGCTTTCTCCTAGAGTATATTTCTCTTTCTTTCATCAGTAATAAAGCTTCTTCTAAATCCATAGAAGTCTAGCTTGAAAACCCTAGTGGTCTCTCACCAGATGAATAGTGACAAAATGCAAAACCATCACTTTTACTTGTGTATACAGCACTATCACTTCCAAGTTTGTATGAACCCCGGGTTGATAAAGTAAAGTTGGTAGCCCTAGGAGTTGCAGCATTCTTGCTACAATATTGTTGCTCATTAGGCTTTACAGGTCAACGTTCAGAATCAATGAGTCCAACCGGGGAGGACGAGGAGGAAATGGGAGAGGAGGAAGAACAAGAGGAATAGGTCTCGTAAGATGTTACAATTGTGACCAAGAGGGGCACATTGCCAAGGAATTCCCGCTCCTTAGGAGACTGTGGTGTTCACAATGCAGAATCAATACATGACACATAAGATGGCCTAGAACTCATCACAAAGTGGGAAGAAAGGACTAGACAGAGAGGAGCTAACATGGTTAACATTGAACCTCATACAGACGATGGTCTTCCCATAACCAATATCAATATAGTTACAAGAGGGGGAATGAAGACAAGGGAAGGTCGAGGTGTGGCAGACCCACCTTTGATCGTTAAGGCAGCATCCCCAAAGAAATCGTACCAGCTTGAGTGACAAAAACAGTATTATCACGAGGGATCCAAATTGTTCGAAGGGATGACCGAGATAAGGGAAAATCAGACACAAAATAATCGCACGCTCAACAATGCTCATCTGATAGAAGAATGGTTTAAGTTGTTCCTACAGATCGTTGAGGATGAATACATGTTAAAGGAGTTGTGCAAGAGTTTAAAAGCAGCATTATCAGAGGAGGAAGGGGAAGTGAACGACCATCTACCAACTTACTAGAAAAGCATACCAGAAGAGTGCGGCGAAATAAGAAGATAAGAAGAAAGGAATTATGAATCAATGCTCAGGTTGCGGGAATCCAAATCAAGGATACAATGTTGGACCTGGGATCGGATGTAAACATCCTTCCTAGGAAAACATGGGAGGTGATGGGGAAACCACAACTAAAATATTCATTGATACAATTGAGAATGGTGAATCAGTGTTGTATCCTACCCATTGGAAGGCTAGAAAACGTAGAAGTGGATGTGGCAGGAGTAAAGAAGTACATTGAATTTGAAGTAATTGATGTAATGGGTGATAAGGACCCATAGCCAGCTCTTCTTGGGATAGACTGGGCCTATGAGAACTATGTCGTCATCAACCTAAAGAAACAATTAATGATCTTAGAAGAAGAAGGAATGAGGGTGATACAACCCTTGGACCCCTATCAAGGACCCAGGTTCATAGAACCTATAGATGACAAGGATGAGTCAGGAATGTTAGGCCAGAAATACACACTAACAACATGTAAAAGAGAAGATTATATAAATCCTACGGTAGGAGAATCTGTCAGCTAGAGGAGTATTCAGAGCTCATAAGTTGGTTCAGAAACAGTGTGGAATGCATGGCAACAAGGCGGATATGAACTCAATACCAGACGTTGTACAAAGATAGGCAGGATAAATTGGATAGGGACAGAGGTAAGCGACTATCCGAAATTCCATGGCATTGAACTAGTGGACATCTTCTTGAGCAAAGTAGACAGAGAAGTAAGGGAATATCACAAAGTCCCCTTGCCAGATATCGCGCTCCTTGCCACACCGATAAGGTGGTGGAGATAGCACCGCAACACTTTGAGGGAATGGAGAGTCGTAAAGCAAGCCATGAGTGAGAGGTTCATCCAGGAGGAAGATCACCCTCAAGATAATATGAAACACAGAGGTAATTTGGATCTTAAGAAGCACTTAGAAGCCTGCATAAGAAGTTGGGAAAAGGAAAGGATTTCGAAGGAATTTTGGGTACATGCATTCATAAATACCCTAGATACCATTCTCCAAGACTGGTACGTGCAAGAGGAGATTCATAAACAAACGGAAAACTAGGATACAATGGCAGCTCAGTTCATTAGCAGCTTCTCATTCAGAGATGAAGATGAAAAAATGACTGAGACACTATATGCAATTAAAAGAATCATGTTCACCCTAGGACAGATGGTTGAAGGTTGTGTTGATGAATATTTCTTACAGTATCTTTATGACACAGGTTCTTCGAAATAGGTGACCTACTGCAAGGTGTATGTAGAACCAAGCAACAATGAGTTAGAAGGATTGAGACATCTGACCTTTGACGAAACAGAAGCAGAAAGAGATATTTAGGAAATTCTAGTAGGAGAAGCCGCACACCTTCTACAGATGAAATTAAGGAAGCAAAGTGTTGCAATGGAGGATAAACCCAATATGGTGTATGTGGGAGTATTAGAAAGAACAGACAATAAAAGAAATTTTTGACCTATTGCAGGAATACCAAGACTTGTTTCCTGTGTCATTTGTAGAGTTAAAAGGAATAAAAGGAGACATAGGGGAGATGAAGATTGTTTTGAGATTGGATGCTCATCCAGTGAAACACAAGCCATATAGATTGAACCCTGGGGTGAAGGAAAAGGTTAAGAGAGAGATGGAAAAAATGTTGGAAGCAAGGATTATATTTTTGGTAGATGAAGCGGAGTGGATAAGTCTGATAGTCATACAGAACAAGGAGGACGTGAAAAAAATCAGGGTTTGTATTGATTACAGAAGTCTGAACAATGCATGTGTGCATGACCCCTTTCTGACGCCTTTCAATGATGAAGTCCTAGACAATGTAGCGGGAAAGGAAGCATATTCATTCATAGATGGATTCTCGGGCTACCATCAGGTCTAAATATCCAAAAAGGACAAAAGGAAGACAATATTCACCACTGAATGGGGGCCATATGCATACAATGTAATGTCGTTCGGGTTGAAGAACGCACCTATGGTCTTCTCAAAGATTGTTATAGCTGCATTCTGAGACTACATTCACAGGTTTCTAAAAGTATACATGGATGACTGGACAGTATATAGCCTGCTAAAAAACACACAAGCTTACAAAGTTTCATGTTCGAAAGGTGCTGACAGTTGCAAATTTCTTTAAACCTAAAGAAGTGCATTTTTGTTGTTCCATTTGGAACATTGTTGGGCCACATTGTCTGCAAAGATGGAGTATGCGTAGATCCATCAAAGGTTGTGGTAATTGTCAACATGGAACCGCCACACAATGTAAAGAAGCTAAGGTCCACTCTGGGCCATACAGGGTACTACCGGCGCTTCATCAGGAATTATGCATCAACCACAGCCCTGATGGAGAAATTAATGAAGAGGACAGAAGTATTTACTTGGATGGAGGACTTTCAAGTAGCATTGGATAAATTGAAAGAGAAACTAATAAGTGCTCTGATATTTTTTTATCTAGATTGGAAAAAGATGTTTCATGTACATATTGATGTGTCAGGGATCACGCTAGGAGCAGTCTTAGCGCAACCAGGGGAGAGAAATATGGATCACTCAATGTACCATGCTAGCAGAAAGTTGTCCACTACGGAAAGGAACTACATGAAAACAGAGAGGGAGGCGTTGGCCATGATCTAATCTCTGCAGAAATTCAGGCATTACTTGTTGGGGGCATCATTCAAGTTTTTCATAGACCATTCAGCACTAAAGTATTTAGTGAACAAACTAGGGTTAGAAGGTAGGATATGCAGATGTTTATTACTCTTCCAAGGATCCACTTTTGAAGTGTTCATCAAACCTCAAAGATTGAATGTGGGGCCGGATCATTTGTCACGACTAGAGACTGGAGAGAATGAGGGGGCACTAGATGATGAACTACCTGATGTTGACCTATTCAAAATAGAAGCAGTCCCGGATTACTTATAAGAGCTTGTTGGGCTATTGACGACAGGGCACTTCCCAGAGGGGTACACACCAACACAGAAGCAACACTTAGAAATAAGGGCAGCAGAATACCAACTAATCGCAGGAAATATCTATAAGATGGGCCTCGATCAAGTCCTAAGACGGTGCATACTTCAACATGAAAGAGAGGATGTGTTATGGGAATGTCACGCTAGGGTTGCGGGAGGCCACGTAGGAGGAAAAGCCACCACAAGGAAGATATTGTAGGCAGGATTATGGTGGCCAACCCTCTACAAACATTCTAAAGAATATGCTAAGAATTGTGATGTTTGTCAAAGGGTTGGAAAGCCTTCCTGATAGGACAAATTCCCTGAAACCCCTTTCATACAGTACAGATCTTTGAGAAGTCGACAATAGATTTCATCGGACCCATAACACCGCCAGCAAGACATTCACATGCAAGATACATAATATCCGCCACTGAATATCTCACCAGATGGGTAGAAGCAGCACCTATCAAAGACTGTACAGCTGAAACTACCACAAGTTTCATTTTCGAGAATATAATTTCAAGATTTGGATGCCCAAAAAGCTTGACAAGTGATCAAGGAACACATTTTATAAATGAAACGTTGAGTCTTTTCACAAGAATTTTATGATTCAACATCATAAAAGTAGTCCATACCATCCACAGGCCAACGGGACTATCGAGGCATTCAACAAAATACTGGAAAAGGGTCTCATGAAAATTATATCAGCTAACAAGGATGACTGGGACGAGCAGATACTAGCAACTCTATGGGCATACAGAACAACAGTGAAAAGACTTCATAAGCAAACACCATTTCAGCTAGTATATGGGAAGGAAGTAGTAGTGCCAACAAAGTTCATAGTACCCAACATGCTTATTTCCGAGGCAACAAGAATGACATACAATGTATCATTAAGAGAAAGACTAAGTCAACTAATGGAACTTGACAAATCCAAGTTCTTGGCTGAATTTCACCAGTCGATAGAGCAGAGAAGGCAAAAAGCTTGGCATGACAGGAATATCAGGAGGAAGACATGCAAGGTTGGAGATCATGTATTATTATACGACAGCAAGTTTCAAAAGTTCCTGGGTAAACTGTAGATGCATTTGTTTATCTCATTCATAGTTGTGGAAATTAAAG
Organism: Pinus taeda; assembly: GCA_000404065.3. Lineage (NCBI taxonomy): Eukaryota > Viridiplantae > Streptophyta > Pinopsida > Pinales > Pinaceae > Pinus > Pinus taeda. Next base: position 14,849 of record APFE030680357.1, read on the forward strand.
ATTCTGGAGCAGTAAGGTTGGCGTAACTGGATGGAGATATGCTACAAGGATGGGTGAACAGCACATGCTTGAAGCCCTTCAACATTTCAATGAACATCATCTCAAGTTAAGGGGTCTCAGAAACGAACCCGAAAGTAGGTAGGAGTTAATAAAGGGTAGCCACGTCATTTTAGCATTCATTTGAAGTTTATGTTTTTTACATCCTTTTAACAAGAATAAGCAAAAGTGTCAATAAGGTTGCATAAATATTTCATAGTACCGCAACCCATTTGGGGTCAGGGGGGGGCATGCATTTCCAGCTCATAAGTTACACGTAGGTATATGATTTTTCGGTCTTTATGGTAACACGCTTTATCCATCCTTTCTGTTATACCAATAGTCATTTCCATAATAAGTAACCAATAATGCAACTCTCAAGTGGAAGCTGTAGGAACAAATTTAGTTAATAAATACACTCCATCACGGAAAAATTAATAAGAGATGCGCTCACTCTATCCTTTCCCAGTCCACGTTAGAAATGTCAGGTCTAGGTCAACCGACAGTGCCAAAGCATGGTTATGATACATGGGTAAAGTTGTCGTAGTAATTAGTTGCCGAAGTCTAGTCAAGAAACGACATGTCAACCCTGGCTACTTAATTTGCAAAGATAATTAAGAAAGCTACGGAATATTCAATTGCAAATAGCAGATAAAATCCAAGTCCACTTTGAAGAACAGCAGCAGAAACACAAGAGTATGAAGCCTCAGGTGACAATTGTTTATCAGAGACGTAGAGAAATGGCTAAAGGAATCCTCTCAATTCCACAAGATAACCTATATGAAAGAATTGACCTGATGGAGAATCTATATGGAAAATATGATAAGTCAATCTTAGTCAACAATGACCTTACTGATTGCTTCCAGTTTCTGACTCTAAAAAGGGAGTTTTACATAGAATAAATCTAGAAGGAAGATGGGACCAGAACAGCTAGAATTGGGGAGGATTTCAGAGAATTGCAAAGGTCGACACTAATCAATTTGAGAAGTTTACCAGTATTCAGCACTGAGCTGGATGCAATGCAATGTACCAAACTACTGGCCAACAGAATGCATGGGGGTTCCCTGTGGCTCAACAAGGAGTAACCAATTCATGTAGACGATATTCATTGTCTCATAGGGCTATCCGTTGGAGGAAATGCAGTAAACACAGCATTCGTGGCAAGTGACAAAAGAGAAAAGAAATAGGGAGAAGAGAATTATTATACAAAATATGGAACGGAGTGAGGTGGAAGGGGAGAAAAATTTGATATGATCAGAAAAATTGACATTAGGTTCACTTGCTACATTATTGTAGGAAAGACCATGATACACTTCGCATAGAACGAATGCACTCTAGATGCAATTTCGGTTGCAGAGCACTGCTGCAATGGAGAAGTACTCAATTGGTCTACTTTCGTCTTGAAAGAGCTCTTCGAAGCATGTGAAGATATTTATAGGCAGAGTACCAATTTCATGTTTGGCTACATATTGATGTCTCTGGCGATGTGGAAATGCAAGCCATCAACAGGGAGAGAGATGATGCCTATCGTTGAAGGATAGTTGTTAGCACTCTAGGACGAGCCATGGAGAGCTTCAGGGGATCCGAGCAGTAAAGAGATTAATGAAGTAGCTTTCAAAGAACGGTATGAAATGATGTTGATTGCAATCAGGTTGACGAAAAGGATACCCAAACTGCTGCTAGATGAGTTCTCTGAGGAAATCTAGTTTGGGGCCTCGCATGGGCATACTTACCTTCGACCACGATGTGTCCATCCTGACACGTTCAAGATAAGGCCACAAAAATTTGTTCTAACTGAAGAAGCACTCCATAGTGAGATTAGATCATGGTCGGGGGTCCCCTGTGAAATTAATAAGGGAAAGTATCAATATCTATTCGGGGGCTTGAAACCACAGTTGCAAGTGGAAGAAGCAGGGGAAAGCAGCAGAAAGAGGCTAGATAAAGGTGACCTTCACCTGATGGTGCTATGAATGGAAGAGAAAATGTTTTTGCTAAGGCAGACGATCGCAATTTTCGACGAGCACTCAGGTGAGGCTAACCATCCCTTGCAATTTCAAGGTTCCACTATGTTTTCGCCAATTATTTCAACTCCGTTGGCTATGGCAATCCCCACTGGGGGCACTCGCACCCCATCCCAGCCAACAGTCCCCAAACCCAAAAAGAAAAGAGTCATTCGGAACTCAGCCATTAAGAAGCTGAAAACTACCCTGAAAATTCAAATCGTTGACCTTACTGATGAGATCGGACACTCAGTCTCCACAGATTCCCCAGTATTTGAAGAAATCCCCCCCGACTACCTCTATTATCCTACCTCAATCATGGGAATCCTCCCCCCATACAGCCTCCACTTCTGTAATCCTATCGGAAACCCTCCCTTCCGGCACACGACGAGCAACTTTAGAAATGGAAGTTGAGTCAACAAAGCAATTTAGAGGGGCCACCTCTACCAGTGGCACCTAGCAGACGTCACTAGTGTCTCTACTTTTTGGGTCGGACTCACTCCAGGAGAAAGGATCAACTGCAATTCTTCCGCAAGAAGGGGGGTGAATTGTACTAGTCACTTTTCCCTATAATTTTCCCAGTGGTCCCTAACCCTAATCTCATTCCTCCCACTCCTAGTTCACTCCACAATCACAACCCATTCATTCGCTCACCTCCCAATCCGAGAAATCCATAGCTAGTGGCCTACCAATTTAGCATAATTTTCCAGACCCAAGCACAATGCAAGCTGACACCCTACATTATTGGTCTTCGGAATAGTTATTTGCATTTATTCAATAAGTGGCACAAAGAGCCGAGAAGATACATGATGATCTAGCGAGAGAGCATGAGCAGCAAAAGCAGCACCTACAGGAAGTAACAGAGGAGAGAGATCAATTGCGACAAGAAAATACAGAATTGCAAGTGTAGGTTGATCAGGTAATGGATAAATTTCGATCATTATGGCCGACAATCACAGATGCCAACACAGATTCTCCAAAGGATATTACAGCCTGCACGATGGTGAGATGTTGCAACCATATCCAAGCAGCATGTTCAAATCTGGTAGTAACCAATGCTAATATGAGGAAGAAATTAGAGACAGGGAGATCAGCGCTGCCAAACCCAGTCGAAATATATGTGAGAACAATTGAGGGCAAGATCAGCGAGGGAGAAGCTAAGAAGCAAGCACTCATTGATGCACTAATAGATGGCTATGCCTTGATTGATACAGTTCATGATTGGTCAGGAAGCCTGGCATTGAAAAATCATTTAGTATACCCTATGAGAGAACAGATACAGGTATTGTTTTCTAGTAGTAGAGACTGCATGGATTCTAACCAACTCTAGCAAATTAATGAGCAGATCATTTTCATTCAAGCACAGGTTGATCAGATTGAAGAAGAATCGGCAAGAACTAAAAAGGTGATTAGACACCTGTGCCCATCAGTCTGTTTACAAGTTCTAGCTCTAAAAGAAGTTTGCAACAACAACGGAGAATAATGCGACCATTTTCAAAGTCAAAAGCCAACTAAATTAACGTCCAATACGGCCGAAGACTTCACTCAACGGGTTGGTGCGTTCATTTCCGGATGGGAGGATGCCCTATAGAAGTACAATGAATTTAGGCAGCAAATGACCACTGTTGTTCCGGAGTTGGAGCCTTCATTTGAAAAGGAAGGGCATCAAATGGAGGAAGGTGTAATGGGAGCAGAAACCACCCCTCAAATAACGGTCGAGACAATGGGAGCATCAACCCATTAGCTAGTAGAACTAGAGAAGCCACCGACAAGAGTACCCACTAAGACACCAATAGGACTGGCAGAGCTCGAAATGAATTAACTCGAGGATGAGTTAAAGAATTGTGGTCAGGGCCTGTTGGGGACTTTGTTTTGATTTTAAAATATTTTGATTATTTTGGCTTTCCACATAACGAAGAGGAAACAGGTGGCGGCAACAATGATTAGGTTGCGGTGAATACAGTTGGGGAGGAAGGTAGGAACAGGGAGTTGCGAGGATGGTTGTGGTAAAGTGTCAGCAAAAGGAAGAGGTAGCCGAGCAGACAAGATGGATGAGAGGCAGCCAAGCAAAGGAAGGGTTGAGCAAAATTGATAGTGCAAGCGGCAAAAGGAATACAAAAGAAGAAACATGTAAGGGGAAAGGGTTTGGTTGGTTGTGGTACGATAGAGCAAGAGCGTCTAGATGCAGATGAGCAGGACCTCTAGGTTGAATATTGGACCTCTAAGTCTATCATAGGCAATTAGATCCTGTAATCAGTTATTTCTTGTAGTTAACTGTGGCTAAGGCCAATGTATATGTATTCCTCTTCTGTTGACTTAAGATGAATTAAGATCTGGATAGGTTTCTTAGTATGATGCGTGTGTTTGCTTATGATGTATGGACCCACTTAAATTTTAAATATATTGCAAGTCTATGTATGTGGTAGCTTCATAGTGTTGAACAATATGTTGTTATCCCAAAGATGTTGTTTACATATTGATGGTTGACATTCCCTCGACTTCATGACGATCCCTTCTTATTTCTTGTCGCGGCACGCCTCCGTTGAGACTCCTTACCCTTTGGGTAAGGTGAAAATGTTGGCATTGTCCTAGACTACAACGAGCCACTATTGGCCCTCTGCGTCTAAACCCGAGGTCTCCCCCTGATGACACTTTTGTGCCAACAGAGTTCCCTTGGTGTAGCCTAGAAATGGGATGTACCCCAAAAAATACTATGCTTGATCTCAAGTGTATTTTTCATTGTGTACATATTGTCTATAGGTGTGTTGAATGTGTCTACAGTGTGTCTTTCCAGAGTTTTACACGATTTTTGTTTATTCTCTTTTAAGTTTGGTTTGTAGATGTTGGTATCTCTTGAAACTTTCATCGGTTATGCTGATGGTACCAGTCATAGCACTCGGAACTTATCTTCTGCAGCATGAGCTATATTTTCTCCAAATGGCGAGTTAGTGAGTCTGCAAGGGATTTTTATTTTTCGCTCCACCAACAACATCGTTGAGTATAGCACAATGGTTGAGCTATTGTATGATGCTATTGCACATGGTATATGTCATTTAGTTGTCAGATTTGACTCACAACTCATAGTACTACAACTTGTCGGTATCTATTTAGTTATAAGTCCCACCATCTTACGCATGGTTTTAAGAGTACGCCTTCTAGAAATACATTTCGATTTCATGCAATATGAACACATTTCTAGGAATCTAAACACATTGACAGATGCCCTATCTAATCATGTTTTAGATAGACATTTGCAACAAATGTAATTAACTTTCAATTCACATCACATCATATCGAAAATACAATAGAAACCCAAAAACACTATATATTATATAATATAGTATATATATATATATATATATATATATATATATATGGTTTTAAAAAAAATTTGTGCCCGAGACACATATGGCATACATCGCCCATATAAAAAACTACATCAGGGATCTAATTAAACATAATCAATGATGCTCATGATATAATGACATTGCATGAGCCATTTTGTGCAGTAGTCGACCAATACGACTAGGCACTACTATTGTACATCGTTAAAGTCGAAATGGAATTTGTTCCACCACGGTATCATCAATTCCATGTGGCGCTCTACCTCTATTAGGACCTCTGCTACATCTGGATCTCGTAGCATATCTAATCCCACCACAGCGACCCATGTTGGTTTTACTACCTCCTCCTGTTATTGTTCCTCTGCACAACAGAGATATGAAGCACCAATAGGTCGAACTGGTCACAAATCTGCATGAAAAATCAATATTTTAGTCTCAGAAACATTAAAAAAAAAAAACACATTTTTTTTTTGTAAAACTTTCAAAACTTTAAAGGTAGAAATTTCTTACCTGCAATGCCCCATTCCTCACCCTCAGGAAGCACGAGCCCAAGGTCACCACGGAAATCCATGCCTGCATAAGGAGTGTCATTGATCATGATAGATTATCTGCGTAGCCATCTGAAGAAGGCTAGTGATAAGCAGATCACCAATGACCCTGCATGTGATCTATCCACCTCCTCATATGTGGCACCCTCGAATCCATAGGATCGAGTTTGACATGATGAGGCTGAAGCAATGGAACCCGTTATACTACAAATGAAACTAAGATTTCACTGTATTTGAAGTTATTTAATTTTCCCTCTTTTGATTTAATCAATTTTACTTTCATATTGACCAAAAATCCCTCACTCCAATTGAAGAATGTTGGCTCTAGACACTCCAATCCATATTTCATATATGATCTTCTTTCCACATGTAATGTGGAGCTACCTGTCAATATTGTGATAATGAATAGGATTTTTCTCAAAGGAAATTGGGTCACATATTTTATACAGATCTTTCCATCCTTCGTTAGCTAGGCTATAGGCCTATAATAGGTGGCGATATAATATTTCATTGTCTCCCCACCACTTCTCCCACCTAGGAGAGATATGAGGGCACCCCTCATGGACAACCCTGTCAAAAAGCAGATATCCTCTACCTTTATCTCGAGTAGATGTTCCCTAAACTTGAACGCTTGTGCCTAAATATCCCATGAAAGAACAAGGTATTTCAACAACTCCATATGTTGCCTCATACCAGGAAGCAAGAAGAATTTTAGTAATCCATTTTTTTTAATGTTTGGATGGTGGAAGAGTAATTTGATGCATTTAAATCATGTTCCTCATGTTCTCTTTCTCTCCACATGAAAGCCATTTTGTGTTGATGAACCCCTGAAACATCAACAAGAGATTCATTAGGATCCTTTTTCATGCAAAAAACTTGTCAAATTTTGAGGGAAAAATGATAAACAAGCTTTAGATTTTCACCCAACGCACCCAGAAGAGCAAACCAGAGCGTTGCACCTCTGTCTACAATGCATGACTTCCTAGGTGCAATGCACTTTTTGACCCTCTAGGCCTGTGTTGTTCCTAGGGCAGAATTTTGGAACCCCAGGGCCCTTAAAAACTCAGAAATTTTGCTTGAAATCACATAATGGAACCACTGAAAGAAAGAGAAAGGATTTAGCTCCTACCTGGAAGCGATGGTACTTGAAATCGTCCATTGATTTGGTTGCAATTAGCTGTAAAAGATCGAGGGAAAAAGTACTCAAAACTTTCACTATTAGAGGTAAATGTGAAATGGTAAAGATGACCAATCATTTTTTAGTATAAATGGTCATATTGCTCATTCTTTTATTCATATTTAGTGTTTTTATCTAATGATGATTCATTTTTACTATGAAACGGGTATGTTTAATCCTTTTTGTGTTGTTCTAAGAAAGTTGACAGTTGTTAATGGATTTTTATGTGCTTTACATAGGTGATTTTGACCGAAGAGTATACTTTTATCTATTTTTCAGTCTCTTTAAACCTATGAAAAAGGAACCCCTTGGATTCCTCTTTCAACTCTTTTCAGACTCCCAAAACATGAAAAGATTGATAAGCACTTGTCTTTTAAAGCTCGTAAAAGTAAATTAAAATATGTATATTCAGTATAACTTTAACCATTTTCTGGACTGAGATAGACTAACTTAGAAAAAGGAACACCTCAGTCGAACATGGCTAAGAGGTCCTCTTGGGTATTGTTTTCTACCTTTTCGAACCTAAGGGACTACCTACGAAAAGGGACATTTGGAGTTTTCTTTTTCACCTCTTTTTCAAACTCTCTAAACATGAAAAATATGTCGAGTTTTACCTTCGTTGGACTCGTTAAAACATCAAACAACGATGGACTTGTTGTTGAGAAATGGCAACAAGAAATTCCACTTTGATTTGTCCTTTAATTAAACTGTGAATTAAAATAGAATTCTTTTTTCATAGAAATTTGAAAATAATTAATTAAGTGTAATTAACTTAATTATTTTAGGAAATTCAAATTGGAAGTTTTTTAGAAGACATGTATATGTTCTCCCTAGCTTATAGGAGTTAAGGATGAGTTATGAATGAGTTGTAATTAGTTAACTCAATTTATTGAGTTAAGTCCAATTAAATTAGTTCCAATCAGTTTAAGGAACTAATAGTGAGTAAACACTCAATTGGGACACTAGTGACCTAATTAGTGCTACTCTAGTTAACTAAATATTCCAGTATCAGAAACTCATGCATGTTGATTCTTAGAAAGTCCCTATTGAGACTAGAGTGCAAGGACAATGTACTATTTGTTTAGATTTTTCTTAGTTGCACTGATAGTGCAGGCAATCAGGAACTAGTCCTTGAGGGATTGCGCTATTTTTAGAGGCTTTATTTCCCTTTAAATACAAGCTATCCTTCATAGGAATTACACAATGAAATAGAGACTTGGAGAGCTTGCGAATTGGCTAAGCTTTAGACTTGAACTTGCTTATGAGTTGGAGATTGAATTTGATGAGTGTTGGGATTGTTCTAGAGAGAACAAGCATTGTAATTTCATCTTGATTTTCCAGATTAATACAAAATAGATCGTGGGGTTTTGAGCTATGGCTTTCCCCAGATATTTATTACGTTATGTGCCTTTGATTCTCTTCCTCTATTGATTATTATTTTCTTGGTGTTTATGGGCTTCCGCTGTAAAGAATAGAAGTAGATTATTGTCTCTTGCTTTAGCAAATTGCAATTTCTTGTGAATCTATGGGTTTTTCTACATGGTATCAGAGCAAGATTATTTTTTGGGCCGAGAGTTTTCAGAGGATTTATGTGCAAAATTTTCAGAAACAAATTTCATATTTGGATTCCTTGGGAAAAGATACCCAAATTCAAAACAAAAAAAATCGGCCGAATCAAAGTTAGGCTGAGGGAGATATCGCTGATTTAAAATCAACTCTTTAGAGGAGATTTCAAAGTTTTGAGTTTCTAGGTTACAGGTGAAAGTCGAATTTGCATACATACTTCAGGATTGGAAGATGGCATTCCATGGGTTGAGGCTTGAGCATTACTTGGAAGGAAGCTCGAATTTTATAGCCTGGAGGGACAGGATGGAGGTTGTGCTAGAAGATAATGGCTTGAAGGAATTCATTGATCAAGAAGTCCCCAAGCCAGCAACTACAGATGCATAGACCTTGGCCAAATGGAAGAAATGTGTCGAAAACGTAAGGCGGATAATCCTTGAGGGAGTTCAAGACCACACTGTCTTGAGTCTCCATGGCAAGGAAAATCTGCATGATATGTGGAAAACATTGACGAACTTGTACTAGAATAGCAGTGATCAAAGGAAGTCGGCACTAAAGGATAAACTTCGTAAAATCAAGATGGAGAAAGGTGAGACGATTCCAAAGTACTTAACCAAGTTCACTCAATGTCAGGATGAACTTGGAAGTGTTGGAATCACATTCGCCGAGGAGGATATGGTGAGCCTTGCTCTTCTTGGACTACCAAAGAGTTTGCATAGTTATCACAACTCTATCAATGGTTGGGAGAAGTTGCTAGATTTGGAACGACTATGGTCAGAGTTGATGCAGGATAAGATTAGGAGGAACACCAGTGATGGCTCTTCATCAAAGACCGATGATGAAGAGAACCTTGCCTTAGCGATTAAGGCAAGGAAGGGGAAAGGTAAAATTTCTCGTTCCAAATTAGATTCTTATCATGGAGGTAAGAAGAAGGATATGACGAAAGTTAAATGTTTTCATTTGTCACAAGATGGGTCACTTTGCTACAAATTTTCCATTGAAGAAGTCTAAGGCTTTGGCCTCCCAATTTGAATTCGAATTTTCCCTCATTACATGCATGGTGTCTTCAATGATGGGAAGTGTTTGGTACTTAGACAATGGAGCTTCTTTCCACACGACTGGCGACAAAGAGTTATTCAGTGAACTAGAGGAGAAAGATCTCAAGATGCATATTAAGATAGATGATGATGGTAAGTATAGTGTTACTGGTGTGGGCACTATTACTTTTCAGAGGGAGCATGCATCTCCACTCACCTTGAGGAATGTTATTCATGTACCTGAACAACATAGCCATGAGTATCGAATATCTATATTCTTAGACCGATCATGAAAAAGTGGATTTTCAGAGAGTTTGATACAACTTTGATTATCACAATAAATCACTGTCGGATCCATCTGTTGACCAAACAAACCAACCAAGATCTTCCTCATCTAGATAGCCTCACATGTTGCTTGACTTGCAGCCATATACTCTACCTCTGCTGAATTAAGTGCAACTGGTCTCTATTTCCACTGTACTAAGAAACTGCAACTGACCTAATACTAAAGATCCCTCCTGATGTTGTCTTCTTGTCAGATGGAATCCCCGCCCAATCTGCATCAATGAATCCTTGAAGCTTCACTCCTTCTATCCTTCTATACCACAACCCAAACTAAGTAGTTCCTCTGAGGTATCTCAATACATGCTTTTCCGCCTTCCAATACAACTTGGTAGGCCTAACCATCACTTGACTAAGTTGATTAAATACATAAAACATATTTAGTCGTGTGTTAAAAAAATACATGAGTGAACCCACAAGCTATTTGTAAACAATAGCTTCCACTACTTCCCCTGAATTAGCATCCTCCTTCCTCCAGCTACCAACTAGAGGAGTCTTCATGGGTTTACTACTCTCCATGTGGAATCTCCTGAGTATCTCATTGGCATACTTTCCTTGAGAAACAAACAACTCCTCATCTCCTTGCCATACCTCCATGCCAAGAAAGTAATGCATAAGCCCCATGTCCTTCATCTCAAACTCTCTTGCAAGGTCCTCCTTGCAAGATTTGATGAGCTTCTCATCACATGTCAGTATGAGATCATCTACATAAAGTACAATGATCAAAATCTTACCTTCCACCACTATGTGATACATGCTCACATCTGCTTCACTCTCTTTGAAGCCCAACCCACTAAAGTAGTTATATATCCTGGTGTACCAAGCACGGGGTGCTTTCTTCAGCCCATACAACGCTCTCTTGAGTTGACACACATGTGACTCATGGTCCAAGGTTTCGAAACCTTCGGGCTGCTCTATGTAAACCTCTTCCTCAATCATGCCATTGAGGAAGGTAGTCTTCACATCCATCTGATGGATACTCCAACCCATCTGTGTAGATAGTGCCAAAATATATCTGATAAATGAGTACCTTGTAATAGGAGCAAAGGTCTCATCATAGTCAATTCCCTCTACCTATGAAAATCCACGGGCCACAAATATGGCCTTATGCTTCTCAACACTACCATATGTAGCTTGCTTTACCTTGTAAAGCCAACGGGAGCTCACAACTGACTTGTCCTCCAGTCTCAAGACCACATCCCAAACACTGTTTCAAACCATGGAGTCATACTCCTCCACCATCGCATCAACCCAGACTAGTTGTTGCATTTCTTCCTGAAAGGAAGATGGCTCTGTCACAACACATGCACCCATAAGTGCCATGTATCCAGTGTACCTCTCTGGTGACCTCCTCTGTCTATGCTAAGAAGAGGGTGCTCCGACATTCTCCCATGTATCATCCAACAATATATCAACCTCTCTAGTGCTCTTTCTTCCCTCTCTGGAATACTCTACCTGAGTGGATGTCTCTACTCTCGGAACCCCTACATGTGGTTGCTCCACATCAATCTGAAGCTCCTCAACCTTAGGAACTAAAAGTTCCTCCTCCGCATGTAGCTTAAGCTCAAAAATCAAGGGATACCCGCATGGCCTTCTCCTCATCAAACTTGACATCCCTGTGAACCACTATCATCCGACTGGTTTTCATGTACACCTGAAACTTGTGGGGAGTATCAGTGTACCCCACAAAGATTCCCAACTTTGTTGTTGGCTCAAGCTTCTTCCTTGCATCTTTGGTCACATGGCAATAAACCAATGACCCAAAAATCCTGAAGTGACCAACATCTGGCCTCTTACTGGAATAAGCTTCCTCTGGTGTTTTACTCTCAAGTATCTAATGTGGACTACGGTTCTAAACATAAATCGTTGTGTTGCATGCCTCAACCCACAAGTGTAGTGGTAGGACCTGATCATGCAACATTTCCTGTGCTGCCCCTACTATGCCCCTATTCTTCCTCTCGGAAACCCCATTCTGTTGAGGGTTATGAGGTGTCGTCAACTCTCATTTAATCCCTTCTATTGCACAGAAGTTCTTAAACTCATTGGAGACATATTCTCCATCGTTATCACTCTGTAGAGAATTTACATTCTTGCTTGACTATTTCTCGACCAATGCTTTGAATTCAAAAAACTTTATGAATGCCTGATCCTTTATGTACATGAAAAATATCCAACATTTATGAGAATAGTCATCTACAAATATAACATAATACCTGTGTTTGGCGGTGGATACTGTCGAGAATGGTCCACACACATTTGAATGGAATATCTCCATAATAAACTCTGCTCGACTGTCTCTATCTCCAACGGAATACTTGATGTATTTTCCCAAAGTATAACCTTTGCTTGTATCAACTTGCTCAAGCGTACCTTTGGGAAGACTAGTAGAGATTTGCTGCAATATCTTCAAAGCACCATGATGCAAGTGGCCCAATCGCTTGTGCCACAACTCGCCAATGTCTAGGCTCAACATCTTTTCTGCTTTTGAACTCAAAGCAGCACAATCCTCTACCTCTATCTTATAGAGATTCCGAACTCGATTCCATATCTTCTTTACTTGACCCGTGGCTATGTGGCTATGGGTTTCCGATGTAAAGAGTAGAAGTATATTCTTGTCTCTTGCTTTAGCAAATTGCATTAGCTTGTGAATCTATAGGATTTTGTATACTTGTCGAACATGACTAGGTCTAACCACTCCTTCTCAAGGTTCGTTAAATATACTCGAAGGGATTCATCTAAAGTATGGATGTATAGATCAAGCATAGGTTATCCTCCTCAATATTTAAAAAAAAAAAAGAGGTATTGACCAGTATGGTTGGGAAAATTGGGAAAACAAGGTACTCCATTTGTTGATGGCAGTGAGTCGCTCTTGAACAAAACACTCTTCCACTTCATATTTGTGGTTGTTGGGTTGGGTAATCTACTTTCCTTTCGGTTCATCATACCTTCACAGAACCTCCATTTCGATTTTGGGTCAATGCTACCAACTCCATTTCAGTGTCGTCATTATGTTCAAGAGAAGTCATTCAGTTGATATCCATTACAATACTATTAAGCCTTCATTCCATGTTTTCATTTCCTGATCCAATTCCTTTCTAATCATTCTGTCTCAATCATCATACCCGTTTCTTGTCATTGATGGGGGATACATCAAGGCCCTCCTACGACGGGTCGCTTCCTATCGACATCAGCACATTATCCAGGAAGTTGACTTAGAAACACCCATCATTACCTCGGTTCTTGCATACATCAATGGCAAGTGTCCTCACTATGGGTGACAAGTTTACATCATTGGCCTTCGACCGAAATATTTTGTGTGGTGTTTGACATCAACTCATTTATTCACACCATATGGATTGTACTTGAGTACCTTGAAAGCCATCAACATCATCGGTGGTTTCTCTCACATATGTTAATGACTTACATCATTGGTTGGTAATCATGTGGTGTCTACCATGTTTGAGTTCATCTCATTGATTCACATGGTTAGACACGTACATTGGTTGGTCGTGTGAACGAGATAGAAGACCCCAGATCTAGTTTCTGCCATCCAAGCTGCGATTTCAAGATTATACATAGATCACTATGTATGATGCCTATGATGATATTGATAGTCATCTAGTCATCCATTAGTCATCATTGCACATGTATTTTTATCATTATACATGTAATGTTGACTTATGTGGTAAGTATGGATATGCCTCCCTCAGCAAAAAGATGTCATGATGTAAATGTATTGTAACAAGAGATGAAGATCGTCAATTTTTCTTGATCATGACTTGTCACAAGGTAGAGAACTTCATTCATCAGTCGTCATCTCTGACTTTGCATTTTAGGGGGCACTCTGTTATAGGATATTTTGTCTCATATGATCAATCAGCCTCCTAATGGGATCACTCACATCCTATTCCCCCTTTACATCATCATTGCACAAATCCTTATGTGTGACTCTCTCATTCCCCACAGTTTATGCCCCGAACTGCATCATCTGAGCTATTTTTAGGACCAACGCACTCTAGCCTCTTGTTGGGAAGCATTCACCTATAGGTTGCTCCACTATGGCTTACGTTTATCACCTACAGGTTGCTCTCCTTGCACCTGCATTGGTTCTAGAAATTTGGGAAAAAGAGAGAATCTTGAAGCCTCCATTTCCAGAATCTTCCAGGATCTATTGTAACCATTTACCTCAGATAAAATTTTCGAATTCTATCCTATCCTGCCTTGGATTTTTCATCCTTTATCCTTTCTCATCCTCCCATCAAGAGTGTATCTCGATCCCGATATTGGTAAAATGATAAGAACTCCCAACTTACCTTACTCCTCTATATATTTAAAGTGTTCCATATGCAAGGGGTTGGATTTTGGAGAGTGATTCTACCCTTATGTGAATGTTATGAGAGTTATCCCTTCATGCATTTAGGGTGATTGGAGGTACACTATGTGACAAAGGAAGGATAAGTCAACAACTCAAAGGAGCTCTTCTTCAAGATTGACACCTATTCATGGTTGTAACTCACTCCATTTATATCAATACAAATATTTCTTTTGTTTTCTTGTTGATATGTGAATGAAGTAGATAGATGATGCTACATATATCTCGTAGTTTCTTGGCTTGCATTGTCTAGTTGTGCGGGTTCTAATTTTGGCAGTTGGAGCTAGGATTGGAGCATTCAAGCCAAAGAAAGAGTGAAACATACGACCGATTTAAAGTAGGTTTCTTCCCCTCATCTACTTACTTTAAGGAAAACATTGGGTCCTTTGTCATTATGTTGTTCTAGGTTAGCCACCAAAACTAGGGGAGATATTTCTATCCCGGGTCATAAATCCCGCATAATACTATGTATATTTGATTATGTGAAATAACGTGGAGATACAAACAATGACAGGCTACAGGATTGGATACAAATTCAAAGGTCTAAGGAGGAGGAGTTACTTGTGGTGAGTGTAAACCCAATCCACCACATTTATTTTACCACCTATCTCCTTGGTGAATTTATGGACTTGTTGGTGTAATAATTAGAGTGGGTATGGGCCTCTTGAGTAAAGGATGAACCCATGCAATCCATGTTCTCATGGAGTGCGTTGGTGTGTTCAAAGCACAAGGGAAGGGATGTGAAGAAGAAGAGATTGACGAGAGACAATATGCAGAAGTTATGCAGGAAGAGAACATAAGAGAACTCGCAGAAGGAAGGGTGTTATGTGGAATTTTCACTTATGTAGACAAAAATGAATTCCCTAGATCTAGTGGTTTGATCTAGAACAACTATGGACAACAAGAATAAATGTTTTCCTTAGAGAGATTGGAATACAAAAAAGAGACCTACCTAGAATTTGTAGTAAGTCCTCCTCTTCTCCTTGCTTGTAAGCTCCAACTCTAGCTCCATGCACTATAAATGGAACCTGCAACAATGCCTAAAACAAGTAAGGGAACTACAATATCCACATAGCATAATCCAATATCTCTGATCAAAGAGTCAACATGGCATTGAAATACATAAGCATCAACATGACATAAGTATAAGAAACAAAGTTCTTTTAATATTAATAAATAAAGGAGAGTTACAACCATATATAGAAGTTGGCTTTATAAATGTATCCCTATTTGTCTTGTCCTTCCTTGCAACAAAAAAACCTTCACACTCAACCCTAATGCATAAATGAATGGATTCCTTGCTCAAAACAACAACATGAGGGTATTCTCAATATCCAAAAGCCATCCTAGACTCTATGGGAGGTAGTAAATTTAAAGGGTAAACATGGAAGTTTAGGATATACCAATCTAAGCTTGAGATCCACTTATGAGGGAGGGTAAGCTCAAGAGATAAGAGATCAGGTATCCAAGATAGGATCATATGGGAATTTGAGAGCTCTATCCATGATAAATGGTTAAAACCACCTTAGAAGCTTCTGGAAGAGGAAGATTCGAAATTATTTTTTAATTTTCCCGAATTTCCAGAATCAATGCACCTTCAGAATTGAGCAACATGCTCTGGTCAATGCTAATGCTCAGGTATGAAACTTGCACCCAACATCGGTGGACAAGAACACAAGGTATGTTGGGCCTAAAAATATGGTTTTTTACCAGATAGACCTAGAAACTCATAATTTTTAGAGAAATTATGCTTAGGGATTTGCAAAGGGGTTATGAAAAAGTGTTCACAGATGTTGATTGATCTAGTTTTCAGGAATTTTGGGACGATGGAACAAAATGTCATGTAACAAAGGGAAAAAAACATAGAATGTAGAAGAACACAGAGCACATGGTGCTAACAAAGGAGGATCTTTAAGGGATAAATTCTTTATTCATTGCTCTATAATTGGGACAATGTTCTCGGTGATTTATTGAGGCCAGTGGTGTGTGCATATAATTTTTTGGCTAGTGCAAGTTCAATGTAGAGTTGAATCACTCAGTTCTTTCCTTGGGGCTAACAAACCACTGAGGTGCTTGTTGGAAGGTTGATAAACCACTTGGTAGGCAAAGATATTTAGGTGCTTAGTGAAAAGGATTTGATAAACCACTAAGTGCTTGCCTTAGGGTTGATAAACCACCTATGTGCTTACGCAGTAAGATGATAAACCAACTGGATAGCGGGCTCTTGACTCCTACAATTCTTTCCTAGAAAACCCAATAGATAAACCACCTATATAGTGTATCCATCCTCCTGGAATTGAACAATACTTCACTAAGCCTTAGGTGAATCCATGTGATTGATTTGTGTTGGAATAAAGGGTCCTTGTGGTTCTTACTATTGGAGGAAGTTGGTAAACCTCCTAGATAGTGTACTCATCTTCTTGATTATCTGTTTGATTGACCAATGGTGTGAATACCGTTGATCAAGTGCTCAAACAAATAGCTCAAAATTCAAAGTTCTCATATTCGTGTGGAACCTAGACAATTGTGTAGTCCTCATCGTCCTAAATCTGACGCAACTCATTTCACGCGAAACGGACTTCGTATCCATAAACGAGTTTTGTTCACTTTCCCAAACAGGTGAATTTTCAAAAACATGGACAACCCAGTCAGAAATTTGTACTGCTGACGTGGCACTAACTCGGTAGGTTATGTGGTCATTGACTTGGATAACAGGCTCCTCAGCGAATCACCATGTGACAAGTGTCATTCATCTATTGGTTTTATTTTTATGGTTTTGGTTAGTTGAAGGGGTGGCCAACCATGGGCTGACATGTGGCCCAACTGTAGGCCGCCACATGGCAACCCAAGAGGCCACCAAAATCTTGGCTATAGTCCGAGCAGAGGTAGTGGGGGTTGAACCTGTGACCTCCCAATAATATTCCAAAGTCGTTACCATTACACCATATCCATTGCCGCTTAACCCTTATGATCGCGTGGTGTATTTAAAGTTGGTTGGCACGGAGTTCGAAGAATGGATCAACCATAGTTACGTAACCGTGCATGTGATCACCGTGGAGGTGGAGTGGGGGGTAGGCCGTTGGCCTTAGCCCCAGGCACGTGGCTCCCCACGTGGCCACGAATTTCGGAACTTAAGCGTTAGTGAGCATTTTAACTGTCTGAAAAATTCGCCCGGTTTCGGTGAAATTGTCGTTCTGTTAGCGCGTTTATGGGGAAAAATTGTAGGATGAATCTGGATTTTAAGGAATTTGTGGTGCGATTAGCATAATATTGGGAAAGGCCATAACTTATTCAGTTTTTGACCAAATCAGGAGCAAAAAGAGGTTACACAGGCATTTTTGGGCATTCTGGAGCCATTGCAACAGTCTTCAGAGCATTCTAAGCATTGTAAATTGATGTATTCACATTTTTAGCATAATAGAGAGGGCCAAGCCATTGGAAGCTGGACCAAGGAGACATAGCTCGGGAGGGGTGAACTCCTTCGTCATGTACTGTTGTGATATTGTTTATGGTGAATGTTGAGTCTCAAAATTGTCTTCCATTTTCATCCATATTTCCACCATTTCATGACCATTTAGCCTTCATCTCAAGACTATCTAGCCCTAAAACCCTACATCAATTAATCATCTTCACAAACATATGGGTTAGAATTCTTATTTTCCAAAGTTATTTATTTTAGGCATTATAACTGAATTAATGATTAAAAACTAGGAAAATCACATAGTTTCATATACATATATATGTGTTATGAGTTTTGTGACATGTGTAGGCTTATTTGGAGGTTCTAGAAGGGTCTTACTTGTCCTCCCAAGCACAAATTCGAATTTCAACTTAAGAGGTGGACCATATTCCAAGGAGAAAGATCATGGAGATCTTTGTGAGTCATAGGATTTGTATCTAGTATTTAGGGATAAGTTGAGACAAGTGTGGATCTATTAGATATTTAAGGGATTTGCATTTATTTGAGCATATATCCCTAAATCATGTACAAATAAGAGGTTCATCCTTCAAAGGAAGCCAACAATTATCAGTTATTCATTAGCTTCAGATTTATGATTGTTCATTCAGCATGAATAATATCATTTTCTTCAAAATTATGAGTTAGGAGTATTGTTTGATTCTTAAGGTGTGATAGTTGTTCATGTGTGCTCATTGAGAAATGGAAGGATCCCCATCAACCGCAATTTGAATGAAATTGTAACATATTTTGATTTTTTTTTATTTCCTTTTTGCAAGTATGATTTACTTTCTGCAAATATGATTTACTTTCATAGATTTGATTTGATTGTCATTAAACTGCTTGCTTACTAGTTATCCTAGTTTTCTTGCTTGACAACTAAATCACTAGTTGTTATTTACTACTTTCTCACTAGTTTTATTTACTTCTTTCCCACTAGTTGTTATTTACTGCTTTCTAGATTATCATAGGTTTCTTCTTATAGTTGCTCATAGATTAGTTTATAAGTTTTTAGAAAGGTCGTGGCATTCATTCATTTCACCCTTAGAATCTAATTCAATTTTCTTGCATGTGATTTCTTTTGCAGTTTTCTTTAGTTATAGTTGTAATATGCATTTCCATTCTAAACAAAATTTCTACAACAGTTTCATCTGAGGTTCCATATATTTTGGTTTGCTTCTAAGTTATGAAACCCCTGGGTTGACATATTAAATGACAGGGATTTAGCATACAATTAAATCTCCCTACATTGATGTTTAGGTTTGTCATTTGCTGCTATTCAGTAATTTGTTTATGTTAATTTGCACATAAAAATTACATAAAAACACTCAAAAACCCATGTTTAAACTTGCAAACAATCACACATTTCCTCAAGCATATTTAACATAATCTGAGAGTTTTAAGGAATCAAAACTAATTTTCTTAATCAGATCAAGTTTGGTATCAGAGCTCTTGGTTTTATTTGTGCAAGAAGGATTTAACTGTTTTGCAAGTTT
Source organism: Pinus taeda (assembly GCA_000404065.3). Lineage (NCBI taxonomy): Eukaryota > Viridiplantae > Streptophyta > Pinopsida > Pinales > Pinaceae > Pinus > Pinus taeda. Next base: position 34,221 of record APFE030680357.1, read on the forward strand.
ATGTCATGCTTACAAGGTTAAAACTTAAAAAAAGAGAAGGGAAACTGGTTGGAAGCCCTGAAGTTGGGTCAAAGGGAAGAAGGGCAGGCTTGCCACAATCTCCAACACCAGTTCTTCCTCAAGTGGCAGTTGAGACTCCAGTGAGTATGTCTCGTGAAGGAGAACCTACAAACATGACAGAGGATGAGAAGGTCTTCAGGAAGGGTTTCTTGGATATGACAGAGATGGTGAAGGTCCTCTATGAAGAGAGGAATACCACACTGCAGGGTGCAAGCTTCAAACCTCCCAAAGGAGAAGGTTCTTTAGGAGAAGGAGGTAATGGAAATGGAGGTAAACCTCCACCCTCTCCACCATCTTCTTCATCTTCTTCTTCACATGCATCTTCACCCTCTTCCACTAACACAACCCTTACTCATATTCATCAACATACCTCAAAAGGAACTGGTAAATCACCCTTATTAAAACTTGATGTTAAATTTTAACTACCCATGTATAATGGTGAAGTGAATGCAGAGAAGCTTGACAATTGGGTTCGTCAGTTGGAGGTCTTTTGAAAAATTCAAAACCTTCAAGAGGATGACATAAAGATTCAATTGGATTCCTTGAGAATGCAGGGTGCAACATTAGTATGGTGGGAATCAAAGACATAAGAGGAGATAAAAAAACACGGTGAGATCTCAATTTCTTGGTCTGATTTCATTGCTTCAATTAAAAGACAATTCTACCCTCTAGCTTATATGCAGAAAGCCCTCATGAATTGGTAGAACTTTAGACAACTTAAAGGTCAAAATGTGCAATATTACACCAAATAATTTAGAAAAAGTTCTCTAATGTTAGGTGTAGATATGCAATCACAAGAAACATTGCTCAAGTACATGGGGGGTTTACACAGTGACCTTAGGCATACTATCCTTATGTTTAATCCCAATAATCTAGATGAGGTGTGTGTGAAAGCCACTCATCTTGAGGTAAGAGGGAAAAACACTCTAGAAGAGGGTAGTAAAAATCCATTTAAGGGTAAAGGAAAAGAAAAGAGTTTCAAAGGGAAGGGAAAGAAAAATGCATCTATCAAGAAGGAAGGAGAGAAATTAACATGCAAGCATTGTTCCAAAGAGGGTCATGATGAAGCTCATTGTTGGAAGGTTCATCCCGAAATGTAACCAAAGAAATTCAACAACAATGGAAAACAAAAGACAACTACAACCACTCAACAGGATTTGGGATCTGATTCAGGTGATGAAACTAAAATTACAACCATGGGTATGAAGGGAAAAGAATCCATTGCTAGCACTGGTACTTCAAATTCACACAATTAAACTCCAAATGAAAAGAAGAGGATAGAACTTTTTCACATAAGGCCGATCTCAAAACATATCAAAATTGATACACATTTCGACAGTGGCTCTCAAGTCAATCTTATCTCTGAAAACATTGTCAAAATTTTAAACTTGGGAACCATTTCACATCATAAAACATATCCACTTGGATGGGTGTGTGACAATGCACAATTGCAGGTAACTAGAAAATGTAAACTAAATTCGCCATTACTGCAAATTTCATAGATGAAGTGGAGCTTGATGTTGTGCCATTAGACATATGTGATATAGTTTTGGGTCACCTGTATCTCTATGACAGAAAATCTATCTTCCATAGGCATGAAAACAAATACCATGTGTTCAAAGATGAAGTAGAATGTATTGTGATAGCTCATAGCAAGAAACTAAATCTTTCACTTGTTAATGCGGGGCAGATGAAAATACTAGTGTATTCAAGCAAGAATTTTTTGCTTCTAATGATCAAACCCAAGAATGATGTTGATAATGAAGCTTTTAAAGGTTGTGATTCAATATTGGAATTTGAATTGGTTGATGTTGTTAACCAATATGATGAGATTTTTTAGGAACCAAAAGGATTGCCTCTCAAGAGAGGAATCCAACATGAGATACAATTGCATCAACGTAGTCCTCTTCCTAACATTGGCATGTACAGGATGTTGGTGATGTAAAGTGAAGAATTTAAAAAGAAAATTCAAGAGTTGTTGGATAAAGGGATCATCAGGCCATCTTCTTCGCCATGTGGTTCACCTATTGTTTTGGTTCCAAAGAAGGATGGAACATGGTGCACGTTTGCGGACTTCCATGCATTGAACAAGATTACGGTATAGAATCGTTACCCAAGGTTTGTTTGAATGGATAGTTATGCCTTTTGGTTTATGTAATTCTCCTGCTACCTTCATGTGTGTGACGAATGATGTGTTGAGGCCATTTCTTGAACAATTTGTTATAGCCTACTTAGATGACATATTAATTTTCAGTAAATATCATGATGAACATGTCATGCATGTGAGAAAATTACTTGATGTCTTAAAGAAAGAAAAATTGTATTTAAATATGTCAAAGTGTGAGTTTGGAAAACCTTCTTTAGTTTACTTGGGTCATATTGTTGGAGGAGGTTAGTTGAAAATAGATCCCTCCAAGGTTGATGTCATTTTGAATTGGCCAAGGCCTGAGACAGTTATTGAGGTAAGAAGTTTTTTGGGAGTAGCCAAATATTGGAGGAAATTCATTTCTAACTTTTCTTCTATAGCAGCTCCTTTGCATGCATTGACAAGTGTGAAAAAGGTTTTTTAGTGGGGAGGCAAACAGGAAAAGGCCTTTGATGCATTGAAGGAAAAGATCAGTTCATCTCCAGTACTTGCACTTCCAGACTTGAGACAGTCATTTGAGATTCAGACTGATGCTAGTGACTACGCCATGGGTGAAGTCCTCATGCAACATGGTAAGCCTATATGTGTTCATTTGGAAACTTTCAATGGTGCAGTGATTAATTATCCTACATATGACAAATAATTGTATGCATTGGTGCAAAGTGTGAAAAGTGGAAACACTACTTGATGGGTAAGGAAACAATCATTCACACTAATCATCAAGCATTGCAGTACTTGCAATCTCAATCAAAGTTGCAGCAATCAAGGAACTTCCGATGGATGGGTTTTCTTCAATAATTCCACTTGGTAATAAGGTATAAGAAAGGTATCTACAATAAAGTTGTTGATATGATTTCTAGGCCTATTATTAGTGCAGCTATTTTACTCAAGCATAATTCTTTTTTGCATGAAAGATATTGAGAAATATGCATTAGATAATGACTTTCAGGATTTTTATGCAAGCTTGAGTCAAGGTAACCAAGTAGAGGAATTGGATTATCATTTGCATGATAACTTGTTGTACCATCTTGATAAGATTTGTATTCCACAGGGAGAAAGAGTCAATATCATAAGAGAAGCACATACTTCTCTTATTGTTGGTCATTCCGGTGTAAGTAAGACAGTGGCACATCTACAGAGGTTTTGTTATTGGCCTCGTATGCTTGAAAATGTCACGTTTCATTAAAGGATGTTCATTAGGTGTAGTCAGTAAGCCTAGAAATAGGAAGTTAGGATTATACACACCACTTCTGATTCCTTCATGATCGATGGAGAGTGTTTCTATGGATTTTGTAGGAGGTATTCCATTATCAAAAAGAGGTCATGATTATTTGTATGTAGTTGTGGATAGGTTCAGCAAAATGTGTATTTTGATGCCATGTAAAAAGAAAGTTACATCTTAACAAATTGCCTAGTTATTCTTTCAGAATGTATGGGTGCACTTTGGATTGCCCACATCCATTGTTATTGATCAAGATTCTCACTTTGTTGAGAATTTTTGGTCAAGCTTGTGGTGATTCATGGACACCAAATTGAAAAAGAGTACAGTTTTTCACCCACAAACAGATGGTCAAACAGAGGTGGTGAACATGACAGTAATACATCTTCTTCGTGGATATTGCAGCAAGTATACTAAGTTGTGGGATGAACATTTTCACTATGTTCAACATGCTTACAACCAGGCCAAGCACTCTTCAACTCAAACATCGCCATTGAGGCATGTTTGGGATACTTGCCTAAGTCTCCTTTGGATTTCATTTTTGGAAAAGATGTTTCTATTGATGGTCATAGCGACATAGACAAAGAAAGAAGGTTCAATGAACAAATCCAATTGGTACACCAAAGAGTTCAAGAATAGCTTGAAAAGAGCCAAGGCGAGTACAAAAGAAGGCACGACAAGCATCGTGTAGATCACAAGTTCCAAGTCGATGATTAAGTTTGGCTTCACATTAGCAAAGAGAGGCTCCAAAGAGAAGGCAAAAAGCTAAAACCAATTAGATATGGTCCATTCAGAATTTTCGAAAAGATTGGTAACAATGCCTTCAGGTTGGATTTGCCTTCATATATGCAAATTTATGTTGTTGTTAATGTTGAGAACTTAAGGTTGTATGAGCCTCCATTGATTGAAGATCAAGGAGAAAATGTCCAAATTCCTTCCATTGAGGGTTTTTCTCCTAATATCTTGATGACCTATAGCAAGACACCATACTTGACAGAAGAACAAGGTCTTCAAAACGAGGGAATGTGGATTACCTTCGAGTGGGGCTCAAGGGAACAAATCATTCAAAGGCCAAATGGATCGACATTGGAAAGGTGAGGGAACTATACCCTCACCTATTGGACAATTGAAAGTGATCTTTTGGGGTCCAAAAGGCTTCCAATGGGGAGCAATGATCAGGTGCTCAAAAAAATAGCTCAAAATTCAAAGTTGTCGGATTGGTGTGGAACCTAGATGACCACATAGTGCTCGTCATCCTGAATCTGTCACAACTCATTCACACAAAATGGACTCGGTATGACTCCACAAATGAGTTTTTTTCACTTTCCCAAATAGATAAATTTTCAAAAAAAAAGGACAACCCAGTCAGCAGTCCATACTGCTGACGTGGTGCTGACTGGGCAGGTTATGTGGTCGTTGACTTGGTCAATGGGATCCTTGGTGAATCACCATGTGACAAGTGGCATTCATCTATTGGTCGAATTTCTATGGTTTTGATTGGTTGAAGGGGTGGCCAACCATGGGATGACATGTGGCCCAATCAGAGGCTGCCACGTGGCAGCTCGGGAGACCACCAAAAACTTGGCTATAGTCTGGGCGGAGGCAGCGAGGGTCGAACTCGCGACCTCCCAACAATATTCCAAAGTCATTACCATTACAACATACCCATTGTCGCTTAACCCTTATGATCTCACAGTGTACTTAAAGTTGGTTGGCATGGAGTTCAGAAAGTAGGCCAGCCACGGTTACGTAATCGCACATGTGATCACGCGAAGGTGGAGTGGGGGCTTGGCTAGCGAGGGTGGGCCGTTGGCCTTAGCCCTAGGCACATGGCTAGGAATCTCAAAAACTGAAGCATTAGTGGGCATTTTAATTTTCCGAAAATTTCACCCGGTTTTCGGCGAAATTGTAGGATGATTCCAGATTTTGGGGAATTTTCAATGCGATTAGCAGAAGATTGGGAAAGGTCATAACTTCTTCAGTTTTTGACCAAATCAGGAGCGAAAAGAAGCTACACAGGCATTTTTGGGCATTATGGAGCCATTGGAATAGGTTTCAGAGCATTATGAGCATTGTAAACTAATGTATTTACATTTTTTATCATAATAGAGAGGGTCAAGCCATTGGAAGCTAAATCAAGGATATGTAGCCCATGAGCGGTGAACTCCATCATGTGTTGTTGTGATACTATTTATGGTGATGTTTATGTATGTCATTTTTTTTTGTTCATTAATTTGTTTATGTTAATTTGCACATACAAATTACATAAACACACTCAAAAACCCATGTTTAAACTTGCAAACAATCACACATTTCCTCAAGCATATTCAATATAATCTGAGACGAAATTTTAGCACAGCAAAACTAATTTTCTTAACCAGATCAACCCTTGATAAATTAGCTGCTTGAAATTTGAATCTGAATTGGGGGTGGTCAATTGTAAGAAATATGGAAGTGTAGTTGGCCTATGGTTGGGTGGAGACTTAAAGTCCCTCCCTCAATTGCCAAGAATTCAAATTATATAGGTAAGTGTATTTACTTGTACACATATGTGTTGCAACATGAATGATGAATGTTATTTGATATATTGTATAGAAATGAATGTGTCAACATTGGAGGATTGTGATATTCATGTGTATTTGTGATGAGACGCTTTATGTGTGTGTTTTCACAGTTATGAGGGTCTTGGAGGCCTCTGCATTTGCTGATATGTTCTTGAGGTGAAAAACTATTTAGATGGTCATGTGTGACTACTAGAAGTACCTGATTAAACTATTATAAATTGTGATTTATATTGTCATGAGTTGTGAATAACATGGTTGTCTATTTGTTTAAAGATTGTGACTGTCTTCCCTGACAAAGGGTTATGTTTTTTGTAATGTATGAGTTATCAGTAGAATTTATAGTGTTGGGATCCATTTTGTAGTATAATATGATGCACTCCTATATTTGAATTTACAGAGTAGTGATGGCTATGGCTTAGTTGGTTTTAGTCTATGATTTCATAGGCATGTTGATAGACCCATTGATTGTATTATGACAGTATAATTTCTAGAATGTTAGTGTTGGAATGAGGGTTTGGTTATTGTAGAAGTTGGTGTTCTCAACAACACTATGCTTTAAGGAAATCTCTAGCTAAGTCCCTTGAAGTTCTTAAAATATCTAAGTATGAGTATTCCATGGATTAAACTTTGTATCTAAGGTTGAATAATCCATTGGTAGGATTATGTATCTGGGCCAAATGCATTTTAGGCTTGGTCGATGTATTCGAGAGTTAAATCATCCTATTAGTTTATCTGTATGCAATTTTGGGAATGTACCATATTTGAATTGATTTGCATATCTCATATAGGAAGCAAGTAATAGTTAACATCAATTGAGGGCCTCGCTTATGTAGAGCCAAATATTATATTACTTGGTAAGTGAATTTGAGATCTGGGCGACCTGAGAGGTTGTGGGAAATGAAAGGTATTTGTGGACCGAATATGAGTCAAGTTGGATTTACATCTTTGTGGTTGTATCTAGGGTAGGGCCCGACCTGGCGAAATGTTGTGCGAGTTGGATTGGAATGAAGCCAGATTTTGTAGAATGTAGAGTCATGACCGGGGTAGGGCCCACTTGGGTGTTATAAGAAAGGATGTATTTGGTATCCGAGACATCCAATAATGGGGGAGTTGGAACAAATAATATAAGTCTTGGATGTGGGCCAAGGTTGGATTACCTTGTGATTAATTTTGCATCTTGAGTTTTAGGGGTCTCGGAAAGGTGTTGATTTGGAAATTTTGTGTGCATCTAATTTTTTCCCAAACTTGGATATAACGTAGAAGCGTTGCAAAACACAAATAGGTCAAGCCCTATGGGGCCCATGTAATTAGGTTGAGGTGGAAAGCACCGTGAATTCTTTTCTATGGATGCATGGATTCCATGTAGATGTCGCAGATGATGTGGCAACGCCACGTGGGTACAACATGGCAACATCTTGCTAATCTGACAAGGGTTAATGAGTCAAACTTTAAAAGGGCATAAATCTCAATCTGGGAGTCAGATTGAGGTAAAGTTTATATCACCAAAACTCTCTCAACGAGTTGAATGTGATGGTGTTATCCAAATTTAATTTTGAAATGTGATGACCCCTTTGGGAAAATTCCTCTCTTACAAACAATTATAAATATTTCATGTATTTTGATTATAAACTAAAACGCCTAATAATTGGGACACAGATTCTAGAGTTTGGGGAGGATATTGCTTGGGATTTGAAGGATCCTTGATCAGTTTCATGAAAACCATTGAAGGGCTGGTAGGTGTGCCTTTAATGGATTGATGTTATAAATTAATTAAGCAGGAAAGGAGGACAATATATTCCATTTCCGCCTTGAATAATTCCATAAGGTAGAGAGGAAAAACCTTGAGAAGGATGGGTTGTGTTGGCAGAGGGGATTGTTGAAGTAACCAATAGAAGAGTGGGGCAAGTAGTTGACACAATGACCCAGGTGGATGTTGGTGTCCACCCACCTATCCCACTTGGACACCCACAACTGTCTCTTTCAATTTTTCAATTTCCTTAATTGTAGCACAGTTTACTATTTTTAGCAGTTTTTCGGGTCGTGAACTTCTGGAGTCGTTTTGAGGCCCTAAACAACGTTTTTTGGGGAAAATGGGAGCAACATGGGTCCATGGGCCATTGTTTCTCACTCAAAAGTTGTAGTCCTCATATATAAATTTCTAACGAGGTATTGTGCACGTCAAACGAAGATCGTATGCCAAAGTTACGACCCCGGGAATTTGATGTACCAATTTACCCAAAACGAGGCCCATAGTTTGGCACTTCATCTCTTAGGGTTAGGTTTTTGGATGCTTAGGGTTTTCCATTATTCCTTAACGATAAATAGGCCTTTGAGCCTCATTGTAAGACAGTTCAGAGGCATGTAGTTGCCACATCTCTTTATAGAGAGAAGCTACCATCACCTGAGCTAGTCTTCTTTCCATTCTGTTTGTAAGCATATTTCAGTAGTTTACAATAATGAAATGAAGTATTATTTCTATTGCATCTCTGTATTTATGGTGATTTCCGTACTTTATTGTGTTCCTGTATAAATCTGGATCAGTGGTATCAGAGCGGTCTGCTCTCTCTGTTTTTATTTGCATGTCCCCAACAAGGTCGAGATATAAGGAGTTAGGGCTTGAACTGGTTGAACCTTTGCAAGACTAGCCTCGAAAATCCTGACGGCCTCCTATGGCAGATTAAAAGAAAGATGAGGGGGCAGGAGATCCTATCAAAATCTTGCTCCAAGAGGCCCTCGAGCGGCAAAGGAACGCGATGATTGACAACTTTGCCCATATCCTTCAATAGCTACCCAGGGGTGACACATCTACTTCCAGCAGCTACTTTGGAAACGCCACACCCTTTCAGGTACAAGTTAACTTGGACATTCCCATATTCAAGGATCAGATAGACGCAAATGCGTAAATAAAGGGTTGAATCTGCTAGATGGTTGTTTTTCTGTTCATGATTTTTCTAGCCAGGAAAAGATCACTTTTTCACTTCTCAAAGTAGCCCCCCACGTCAAGGACTGGTGTGAAACCTACTACGAGCAGAAGGATGAAAGTACAGGCTCATTGTTTTCAACCACACCCACTTGGAATTCATTCTAAGCTGCCATCAAGGAGCAATACTACCCTATCAAAATCTATGAGGATAAATACATAAAGTGGACCACACTACAGTAGGGAAGGGATCAAGATGTGCCGGAGTTCACAAATATTTTTCATACCCTTCGCACAAAGTTGGGTATCAAGGATTTTGAGATGCATTTGGTACTCAAATACCACGGCTGCCTACACAGGTACATCCAGGATGAGATGGAGTTCCTGAACATCTCCTCGCTCGGCACGACATACCGATATGTTGTCAAGATCGAGCATAAGTTTAAACAAAAGAAGCGAGACTTTGGATCTGCGAACCCGAAGAACAAAGGACAAAGCAAAGGCGGGTTGACCCAAGACAACCCGTCGAAGCCCCAAGAAAAAAACAGCACCACAAAGTCAAAGAAGGACACAGGAAAGTGGTGTGAGTTCCATAAGAGCCCCACTCGTAACACAAGTGAGTATCGGACCAAGCAGTCATTGGTGGCCGAGTTGAAGGCTTCAAAATCAGATGCATGTTCCGACCCTGAGTCAGAACTCGACAAGGGGAATGAAAAAGGGAAGTAAATCATTGATGTGGAGCCCAGTGCCATTGTTGCCACCACCAAGGTCTAGAAGAATGAGCCAGAATATCGAGAGGAGGGGGAGCGTCTTTTCCACTCACAGATGTGGGTGAAGGGTTCACCGCTACAATTCACTGTTTATAGTGGGAGCCAAAAGAACCTCATTTAAGTAGAGGTCATGAAGTAGCTGGGACTACCATCCATACCACACCTGAAACCATACAGCATCAGGTGGCTTCACCAAGGATGAGATCTCCGAGTCTGCCAGCAGTGCTGCCTTCCTTATAGTATCAAGCCCTTCACAGATGAGGTATTGTGTGATGTTGCACCGCTTGATGTTTATGATGTATTATTAGGCCAACCATACTTGTGGAAGCAGCATGTTGTGTATGAGTCAAGGCCTCACGTTGTTATTATTTCTTTGTGTAATACATTATACAGGATACTGGAGGTAGACCCACCTACCGCCACTTCTTTGATCTCTGCTAAGAAAGGAAATAAGATCATCTCCCAGACTAGGAAATTTATTTTATGTATGGTTCGCTCTCAAAGTAAGGGGAAGATCATAGCCACATCCATGGCTCCTGGAAGGGTTCCTCAAGGTAGCAGAAGTAGGTGGATACAGTCATGAAAGAAGACAGGGACACATTCTCCTTACTCACTAATCTGAAATGATCATATGTTAAAACTGAAGTAGAATTGATTATTCCATTAATGAATGGAATGTTAACTGAAAGTGCAGAAAACGTGAGAATTGCTCGAGAAGAATACTTTAGGACATGTGAGAAATGATAAATAAGATGCAAAATAGTAATGAAAACAGCAAAATACACAGCGATAAAAGACAGCAAGATTGATTACGAAGTTCATCCTTGATGGACTACATCTCCGGATCCTCTTTCAAGATGGGCGTCCACTTTATTAGGATTGAAACAGAAGAGGTCGATTACATAGAAATTTGACCAAACTGAATGTGCACATAGGCACTTCTGGTCACTATCAAAGGATATCTCTCTGAACCAACTTTCCAACTCCTATCACGGTTCCCAATTCTGACTCTGGATGCTCTTATTAGACTGAAAACAAAACAACCTCTATCCCTCCAGAACCTGCACCTGAAACTCAAAACCACTCTCCTCTTCTCTTCATGAACAAAACTGCCTTTATAACTTATCAGATGCATTCTAACTCCCTCCACTGAGTTTAGGAATGAATCAATTGATTTTAGGGTTTGTTGGTTTCAGTCTAACCATGTTTTTCCACCTTAGGGATAAGGTTACATGGTCTTGTTATTAATTTTTAACAAACTGCACCAAAAAAACCCAAATATAACCATATAATAAAGTCAAAACCATTGGTGGTCAGCATAATGCACGGGGTTGGCAACGGTTAACATGTGACCAGTGGAGGTCTAACCATTGTTGTACACCTGGTAGCTATCCCCTAATGGCGCGGTAATAAACCCTGTTCACATGGCGCATTTCCGCTGATAGTTTCGTTCTGATGCGGTTTCATTGCTGACAATCTACGGTGACTTTGGCGATTACCACAACGTTGTTCACATGATAACGGTTGTTACTTCCCTGGTGCGGCTAGCCTCAAGCCCTGACTCTAACGGTTTATTCATAACCGTTCATATGACTTGGTTCCGACGCGGTCTATCCTCGTGGTTAGGGGCTGCCATATGTAATTTATAATGTTTTGTTATGAAATATGAAGGCCGAGAGGTTAACAACTTAGGTTTTATGTGTTTTTTGATTACATAGAAATGTAATATAGGTTTATGACTTAGGTTTATATGTATTTGATACATGGTTTTGATAGGTGTAGGACTTATGTATGGTATAGACTTAGGTTTGATGTATTAGGTGTTAGGTTAATGTGTTAGGTCTTAGGTCTTTAGACATAGGTTCTAGGGTTTAGGTTTTAGGATCCAACATTTAGAATAGGTGTATTATAATGTTGTAAAACCAGAACCATCACCATATTAGAAGAACCTGAAGAAGGTCATGACGACCATGAAGACCACATCAACCACTTACATCAAATTGTTACAAAGTGACATTTGCGACAAACATTATATGATGGCGAACCCATATCAAACCCCTACAATGAATGACACACCCATGTCAATAATCAACCCTGGCGAAACTGATGATGAACACTTGTCGACAACCACGTACAACACCATATCAACTGAACACCATTAAAAAAACACAGAAATCACCTAAAAACCCTTATCCATAAACAATATTGTTGAAACTGAATGACACCGGATTGAATTGCTGACGATGACACTGAACTTGTGTAATTGATCTGACAAGATCCTCCTGGATCAATCCTCTCCACTTGAAAGCTTTTGGACCACAAAAGTTGAGTAAAACAAATAGTCGATGAGGGTAGAAATCCCTCACTTTCCACCTTGTCCTGATGACGTACCAATACATTCGATCAATCACCTGCAAGTGATGACCCTGTTGATGCTGACCATGGCACATTTTGAATCAGTGATCTGTTCCATCCATCTGCAATATGTACAACTTACGACAATGGTCAAACAACCTGTTATGAACATGGCAATTGATTTCTTTCCATGAACCATGAGTTAGTGATTCATAACCATCTTTGAAAACAGTCTCTACAGGATATTGTTTAATACCATTGACATGTATTAACAATCTATTTTGTGGAATGACAAAGACAATCAAAGACATTCTTGACATCAAACCAGCTACTTGACTTGACATATTTTCCTACTTCCTGATTACTAAGTGAACTTGCTACAATAAATCCATCAAACTGTAAGGTGACAACTATTGCAACTTAGCTTGATTTTGAAAGTATTAAATTAGTTGTTGATTTGTTTAAATCATTTTTTTCTTATTCATTACATGATGTTTCCATTGATTAGCACTTTCCCCTGATGCATTATTTTCCATTAGATGCTTTGACACTTCTTTAGAAAAGGCTTTGATATGAAAACAAATAGGCTTCCTCTCCACTTGAAAAGAGGTTTCCAAACTGTTCGAAACATGAAATGGTGACACAATATAAGAGAAATGTAATACTGACTTTCCCTAATACTGACCTACATCCCTGTGACTGTTAACTTCCAAACTTGGACTGAATTGATTCATTTTGACATTAGGAAGAGGAGCTTTAGGCACAAACTGTAATTCATGTTGTATTCCCTACTTATGAGTAAGATGTTTTGTTTCTTTAAATAGAATTGGAAAAGTTTCTACTTCTTCGATCAAAATATCTTTAAGCTGAGTCTCATAACTTGAACAAGCATCATGTTGATTCTTATGTTGTTCCTTTACACACATGATTACCAATCTTTTATTTGAACTTATTAATCGCTTCATTTGATTAGCAACAACTAAATTCAAGTGATTTTTGTTTTGATGTGCCCTAACAATAAATTCAACCCCATCTTTCTTGAGGTGATATTTATGCTCTCTCCTATAAAATACTGCATCACGATCATAAAGATAAGGACTTCCTAAGACAACTCTACATATGTCTACTGTAACCACATCTAATTCCACTTCATCAATGTAATTAGATGTAATGGCAAATCTTAATCGACATTGTTTTGTGACTTTTATTTGAGTTGATTTATTTAGCCATCCTAATGGGTAAGGTCTTGGATGATTCCGTGTTTCCAAACCCAAACTCTTAACTAATTATTCAGTTATTAAATTGGCCTGTGATCCACTATCAAACATTGTATCTATCTTTGTGTGCTTAGAAGTTATCCTTATGTTAAACAATTCAACTCTTTTATCCTCATTTGAAGGATTTATGTTTGATGATAATGCAATAGTATTCGAACTTGAACCAGTGTCAGAAGTTTTGCCTGTTGCAACCATAGCAGTTATCCTCCTTTCATCCCCTAAATATGAACCTAGATCTTGCCTGACTGCTGCAATTGCCTTCTTTTCATCCTTATCCTTAAGGAACTTTTTGGGCTTAAGTTCTGGATGAAGTTTCCAACACTTAGATTCATCATGACCAATTCTCTGGCAATGAGAACAAGTTGGTCTTTCCTTCTGAGCTATTTCTAATTTCTTTCTCTTCGAATTTTTCTTCCCCTTACTATCATTGGAATTTTTTGATTTCCAACTCTTTAGATGATTGCGATGAAAACGTGAATGGTCTGCCACCTGATTCAATATGTATGGCCTGAACAAACACTTCATCAAAATCATTAGGATTAAACATCAATAATGTATGTTGCAAATATGAATGTAAATTGTCGATGTATTCTAATAAAGTTTCACATGTATCTGTTGGAGTCACACTTGCCGTCACACCAAAACCCGCAGGTGTTAGTAAACATTCACATCGCTAGATTTAAGCACATGCCACGAAACACACGAGGAGCGTTGACCTTCTACACGGCCATTAACGGGGAGCCAACAATCTCCCCCCCAATATAAGCCCAGTGTGTTTCGAACTTGAGACCTCTAGCTCTGATAGCACTTGTTGGAGTCTAGATTGTCGTCACACCAAAACCCGCAAGTGTTAGTAAACAGACACATCGCTAGATTTAAGCACATGCCACGAAACACACAGGGAGCGTTGACCTTCTACACCACCATTAATGGGGAGCCAACAGTATCCAATGAAATACCAAGTTACAATGCTTTCTTTCTGAACTCCTGAGTAAACTCCTGAACACTCTACCCTTTACCTTGCCTCAAATGCTGCCAATCGATAACAACTTGCTGCATGTATCCTAAAGGATAGAATTGTTTCCTAAGAGATTTTTAAAACTTAGACCATGAAGAGATGACTTTTCCTTTTCGCTTTACATCTATCTGAGTTTTACTTTCCCACCAGATTAAATTTGTTCCCCCCATTCTAAGTGTAGCTAACTAAATTTTCATTTTATCATCAAAAATGTTCTGAATATGAAAATACACTTCTAACTGCTTAATCCATTTATCTAGCTTTTCAGGATTCATTTCACCATCATAAATAGGTAACTCAAATTTTTCATCAAGTTTCAAAAGAGATGATTTCATAGGTTTCTTTTCTGTTTTAGATTATACACTGGAAGAAGAAGAAGAAGAAGTGGATGATGGAGATGATGGAGGTGAAGGTGGTTTATCAGCCTTACCTTTACCTTTGTCCTTATTCAATGTATTTGAAGAAGAAGTTGCATCTCTCGCCTTCTTGTCTTCGTAGAGTTCTCCCAACATCTGTTGCATAGTCAAGAATGCTTGCTGAAACTGTTCATCGCTCATCTTAGTTTCATTATTTTCACCTGCATCTGATCCTGTCATGGTTGACTTATGAATGACTCGTCACTTTCCAATCTCTTCATCAATCTACTCAAGGATTCCTTCTCCACGTTGTGACTTTGACCTGGTTAACATTCAATGGAAAATTCTATAAACATAACTGTTGACAAGCCAAGAAAGTGTCGCCAACGTCTAAGGGGTCTCCCTGGTGCAAAGTCCCAACTAGACTTCACACCATTTGGAGTAGGAGCCCCATCCAATATGTGGGCCCGGCTGCCACCATGAATGTTTTTCTGCTCTTGGGTATCAAATGAGAAGATGCCAGAGTGGGGTGGGACTGAAGTGCTCAGGCAGGGAAACAAAATCAGACCAAGATTGACAAATTGCAGAAAGAGGTTGAAATGAGTCACAATAATAATAAGAGATGAACGATGAGGATGATTAGTTAGCTAAAACTTCATCAGACATAATAAACAAGAACACGCCGGAGGTCAATTGCGAAGTAGTTCACAACAAGTCATCGACATGGCAAGGAGCAAGTAAACACAGATTCTAAAGCGGAACATCCATGCAACCACTATGTATTAGTACATAATATCTCACGTATATGAAAACACTCTATGGTGAGGTACCAGACAGCTAATACAACCACCATGAGTCAGCATGGGAATCAATGCAAAGGGAAAAGAAAACATCTTATTAATATTTTTGTAACTTCACATACATATCACACAACTGGTTAGTACCCAATAGTGGGACATGGACTGTTCATACCATTGCTCAGTGTCAAAACCCTAGCCCTACTGCAAACCCACTCTCCTGACTACCAAGAGCTGAGTGGCCTTAGCTCTCAAGCATTGATCAACTCTCTCTATTTGGCCTCCTCTCAAGTGCTAAAGTCCCCCCATTGTAAGTGAGGGATGAGGGCATATGTATAGAGGTCAGGTGACCATTCACCTACTATGACCTTTGGCCTACCCTCGTGCCCTTTCAGCTATCTCCATGTCTCTTGAGCTTCCTCACTACTCTCTCATGCCTACTGCCTAGTACATTCTTAATTTCCCTCGGCTTAATTGTTGGCATCATGGGAGAACATTTACATTATGATGAAAAGAAAAGGCAGATGTAGAAGTTTCTTGTAGATCCTAGAATGCTTGTTGCCAAGGCGATTGCCAAAATGCAAGACCAAATTGTGTGGTTCCTTGGCTGCATGGAATTCCATTGCGGTTGCCATAGTGTCTCGATCAACCATGCTGAGCCGAGTTATTTACTAGTCGGACATCCTAGCTACAGGTCTTCCCATGAGTAACCCTAGATCTCTTCTCATAGGTTGGGGTCCTTGCCCTCATGTAACTTGTAAGACAGTAACCATAGTTATACATGATGATAATTGAAGAACCACACCATAAATGTAACAATAAATAAATAAATAACAGTAATCATGAAAACTAAAATCGACTTTGGACCCATGGATAGTCTTATCTTGTGCTATGGTACTGTCAAAGCAATTGGATTTGCAAGGTCTTCATATCATTCTTCGTGGGTCGCATCATAGTGAATCTAAACTTTGACCTCTTCCTTGCTTTCACGAATTAACTTCATACAATAGGATCTTTGGGCAAAGGTGTGAGGAGTGTGTGGTTAGCCATTGCATTTCAATGCTTTATGTCCCTTCAGTTGGTGTGCAGTGGAAAAGGTCCCTTATGCTTATTCCACGATATATATCTCGATTTGGTATAAAAATTGGCAAGACCTATGTTCATCAGGCATTGACCTCCTTCCTTCAAGCTCTCACGAATATTTTCTAAAACACAAATCATCAAACTCCTTAAGGTTCATCCTTGGGTGAGAACTATGCTTCATATGTGGGAAGCATGGCCAAGCTTCATTGGTACTTAAAGTGCATATATATGGACCAGTATTTCTGTTTCTTAAGTCTGGGATATCACCAGCTAAAAAAGGCATGCTTTATACGAGAGGCATATGCTTCTCTTTTCTCAACCAATCACCAACTCTAAGCACCTGGCCTTTATGTTTAGCTTCATTTTCTACTTGTAATCGGGCTTGCATCCTTTGACATAGTTTGACAAGCCATTTTGGGTCCAAACATTAAAAGGAAATTCACTTAGCTTATTTATAACATCGTGGTTTCACACTTCTGGGAATGATTTGTGATTTTCCCAAAATCGCATAGTCGCACCGCTAGTGAGTCGCATCTCTGGCTGCTTTGACTGAGGCAAAAAACCGCGACCTTGTGACCTATGTGGGATCATGACTTATTGAAGGTCGCATGGTCAGGGCTAATGGCTAGTCGCATTTCTGGTTGCATGCTAGAGCGTGACTCCATGACCAGAGGTCGCATGGTCGCATTGCAATGAAGTTCGCACCCTTTAACCTCTTTTGTAGTGTGATGCCACAACTCTGGTGGAGGTGCGACTTCTGAGAGGTCGCATTTCATAAAGGTGAGGTGGGTTGCATAGTCACATCATAGTTTTGGGTCACATTCTCAGGTCATGATCATGATAATTTCAAGTGTGATCTTGCGACCTTGGAGAGGGGTCACAGAGTCGCAATACATATAGGTCCCAAATCCTCGCTACCTAAATGAGGCTTATAACTACAATTTTGTGACTTGGAGATAGTCTAGTCACAGATGTGGAAGGTTCAATGCATGCACAAACTTAGCAACTCCTCCAACTCTTCTGATTAAGGAACAAGGATCTACTTGATGCTTCCGTGTTCAATGTAGCACAGACTACAACGTTCTGGCCTTTTCTTTGCTTAAAGATCAACTTTAATCGTTGGGGATGCTTATATGGTTTCCCGGGTAACATTGCCAAAAGTCTTCCCTCGTACACGCATGGTTTCTAAAGCAACAATAAGGTGCTAATTTATCTCGCTTTGAAGCCACCGAGGGGTAAATGGAGGTACGATTATGCAAGTATCCCGTGTGAAGATTCCACTTTTCTCAACCAGTGTATTAATAACATCAACAGATATAGAATGATCTCCCCTCCTTCTCATGGCATCAATAACACTTTCAAGTCACTCCTTTGCCAAAATCTCCTTATCACCCGCAACTTAGTCAAACGGGCTTGCAGAATGCTTGTAAACGCGTGGTGTCATTGCGTGAGCTTGTCTATAACACTACTGTCATTACACATTCAATGTTGTATCATTGAATCATTAGCTCACTCATTCCATGTAATGTTGTGTTGGCACTATCCATGCATTCTCTTGACATCGACCTTTTTTAACATGAGATATATGAGGTAACAATTTTTTAGATCAGTCGGCCCATTATGAATCTCCCTAACATACCTTCAATATCTACCCCAACATGTATTAAACAAATTATTTACTTAACGTGAATGTCAGTTAGTTGTCCCCATGCTTTGTCTTATAATTGCAGCTTTCAAAGTATGTGCTTCATTAACTATGGCATTGTTTATCTTTCTTGTTGCAAATATTTTCCATCATATACAAGCATAACATTCAATAAGCCATTGATCTTTACTCTTGAGGGAAATGTCATCAGTCGCTTGAAGCACGCCATATTTATGAGCTAGCTGAATTTTCTTATTTGATGCAGTCCTCAACAGATGAGTTGCAAATTCGGTTGTTGGTTTTGCATCGTTTGCTCCTTGATAGTCTAATGGAGGATTCCCAGGAGTAAATACCTTACTGGTTGGAAATCCCTTGATTCTATATTCCATGGTGCACAAAACATCAACAAGGTTGCTCTTGTTAGAGTTTCGAACCTGTGGTGCCCCTATGATATATCTTATGCTCTATTTAAATCTCTACAAAGACAAGGGATAAATAATTAAAACCATGAAAATAATTTCATCTGGAGGTGATAGTAAAACATTGCAACTAAATTATACGTGTAAAACAAGAGGTGTTCGAAACCGAAAATCAACACAATGATTTAGGCACCTTACCAGACTTATGAGTTGTCGATAATTTGTGTGATGCAAAAGCAATGGTACAACTATAGATTCAAGGGCGTAGAGTAAGATGGAATCATGAGGAATCTTAATCCACTTGAGGGAAGGAGGGCCAAGACAAATTAGGTTTACTGTCATGATGCATAATCTCAAACCCTTATGCATATGTGTGATCATGCTTCAAGGTGAGTGGTGGGGTACCCAAAATTTGAATATGCCCAAAATTTGGGTAGTATTGTAGTAGCTACAATAGTAACCTACTCTGATACCAAATTATATGATCTGAAATGATCATATGTTAAAACTAAAGTAGAATTGTTTATGCCATTAATGAATAGAATGTTAACTGAAAGTGCAGAAAACGTGAGAACTGCTCGAGAAGAAGACTTTACGACAGATGAGAAAACATAAATAAGATGCAAGACAGCAATGAAAATAGAAAATACATAGTGATACCAATGGCAATATTGATTGCGGAGTTCATCCCTGATGGACTACGTCTCCGGGTCTGCTTTCAAGATGGGCGACCGCTTTATTAGGATTGAAACAGAAGAGTTCGATTACACAGAAATTTGACCAAACTAAATATGCATGTCGACACTTCTGGTCACCTTCAAAGGATAGCTCTCTAAACCACCTTTCCAACACCTATCATGGTTCCCAATTCTGACTTCGGATGCTCCTGTTACACTGAAAACAAAACAGCCTCTATCCCTCTAGAACCTGCACCTGAAACTCAAAACCACTCTCCATTTCTCTTCATGAACAAAACTGCCTTTATAACTTATCAAATGCATTCGAACTCCCTCCACTGAGTTTAGGAATGAATAAGTTGATTTTAAGGCTTTTTGGTTTCGGTCTAACCATGTTTTTCCACCTTAGGGATAAGGTTACATGTTCTTGTTATTAATTTTTAACAAACTGCACCAAAAAAACCCAAATATAACCATATAATAAAGTTGAAACCACTGGCAGTCAATATAATGTGCGGGGTTGGCAACGGTTAGCATGTGACTAGTGGGGGTCTAACCGTTGTCAGACACCTAGCGGCTATCCCCTAATGGTGTGGTAACAAACCCTATTCACATGGCGCATTTCTGCTGATGGTTTCGTTTCGATGTGGTTTCATTGATGACGTTCTACAGTGACTCCGGTGGTTACCACAACATTGTTCACATTATAATAGTTGTGACTTCCCCGCTACGGTTAGCCTCCAGCCTTGAATCTAACGTTTTATTCATAACCGTTCATATGACCTAGTTCTGACACAGTCTATCCCCGCGGTTAGGGACTGCCATATGTAATTTATAATGTTTTAATATGAAATACAAAGGCTGAGAGGTTAACAACTTAGGTTTTATGTGTTTTTTTATTACATAGAAATGTAATATAGGTTTAGGACTTAGGTGTATATGTATTTGATACATGATTTTGATAGGTGTAGGACTTATGTATAGACTTAGTTTTGATATATTAGGTGTTAAGTTAATGTGTTAAGTCTTAGGTCTTTAGACATAGGTTCTAAGGTTTAGCTTTTAGGATCCAACATTTAGAATAGGTGTACTATAATGTTGTAAAACCAGAACCATCACCATGTCAGAAGAACCTGAAGAAGGTCATGACGACCATGAAGACCACATCAACCACTTACATCAAATTGTTATAAAGTGACATTTGTGACAAACATCATATAACGACAAACCCATATCAAACCCCTACAACAGATGACACAACCATGTCGATGATCAACCCTGGCGGAACTGACGATGAACACTTGTCGATAACCAGGTACAACACCATATCAATTGAACACCATTAATAAACCATAAACATCACCTGAACAACCTGATCCATAAACAATATTGTCAAAATTGAATGACACAAAACTGAATTGCTGACGACGACACTGAACCTATGTAACTGATCTCACAAGATCCTCCTGGATCACCCACTGGGGTACAGTTGCACTGTCAGGTCAAGCATTTGTCTGATCTGACTTCTGAAGCACCTCTAACCAACGGGTCGATCTATCGCCACTCCATTCTGGAAAATGCCAAGTACAAGCAACGACATGATCAACATCAAGTACCACACAAGTTTCAAGTGGGCGAAAAATTCTAGTTGTTTCTGCTGAAAGAACGTCTTACAAGAGCCCATCAAAAGCTTAGACCACTCTGATATGGTCCTTACACCATTACCAAGGTTGTGGGAAACAATGCTTTGGAGCACAGCATTCCCCAATTCCTTCGCTTGCACCGAGTGTTCAATGTGGACCACCCTCGACCATGCTTCCCACCATTACTGGACACATCAGAGGTTGCATAATAGCTCACTAAGGACCAAGTTCAGCAGAAGTCTCCTCATCTCATGGAGGAACTCAACGCAATGGGGACCATTGCTTCATAAGGGAGGAGGAATGATCCAAGTGGATGTTGGTGGCGACCCACCTATCCCACTTGGACCCCCACAACTTTCTCTTTCAGTTTTTCAGTTTCCTTAATTGTAGCACATTTTACTATTTTTTGTAGTTTTTCAGGTCCTGAACTTCCGGAGCCTTTTTGAGGCCCTAAACGATGTTTTTGGGAAAAATGAGAGCAACATTAGCCCATGACTTATTCTTACTCACTCAAAAGTTGTACTTCTCAAATAGATCTTTATAACGAGGTATTGTGCGCGTCAAACAGAGATCGTATGCCAAAGTTACTACCCTAGGAAGTTGATGTACCAATTTACCCAAAACGAGGCCCATAGTTTGGCGCTTCATCTCCTAGGGTTAGGTTTTTGGATATTTAAGGTTTTCCATTGTTTCTCAACAATAAATAGGCCTTTGAGCCTCATTTTAAGATAGTTTAGAGGCATGTAGCCGCCACATCTCTTCTCAGAGATAAGCTACCATCGCTCGAGCTAGTTTTATTTCCATTTTATTTGTAAGCATATTTCAGTATTTTACATTAATGAAATGAAGTATTACTTCTACTGCATCTCCATATTTATGGTTATTTTCGTACTTTATTGCATTCCTATCTAAATCTAGATCACACAACAACATCCCCACCACCACTCATAAAAAACAAAACCACCGTGGTCGAGAAGGAAGTTATGGGGTGACAAAGAATGTACGCCCACACAACCAAAAAATGGTTGAACTACATAATGGGGATGATTATCACACTCCACACAAGGGGAGACAAGGATTCTCCTAGGGGATGACACCCCAAGCACTGCAAGAAAGAGAGACATTTGCGAAGAGGGCATTCATAAATAGTGAAGGGAGAACAATAGAGGGAACGTTGGAAAACAAAGAAAGAAGCTCATGAAAACAAGAAGAGCCACATTTTATTATTGAAGTAGTTGAAGGGTGGAAGTGGTGGACCTATGGATTCCCCGGTGAGATATTGACTACAAGAAGTAATCAGTGGGTGGAAGTGGATGGTCCTATAGAGTCCTTGTTTTAGCTGGAAGTTTTGGTTAAATCCCTTAAGCACTCATCCTCAAGCTCTAGAATTTGGCTTGGGAGTGACTACTGCAAAAAGACATGGTTTCAGTGTGTCTAAGGTTGGGTGGAGAGTTGAGGTCTGTTTGGTCAATTTAGTGTGTCCTAAATTGCTGCATTTAATTGTCAATACGGGATTCGTAAGCTGACGAAGTGCGGCGTACTATATGTGCAAGATAACCTATCCCTTACTTTTTGTCGTTTTTGGGTTTTTTATGTGTTACGGGGGTTTTCATCTTGGTTGGTTTCCTAATGTGTGAAGAAAATTCTAAAAGATGAGTATGGATATAAATGTTCAAGGCAATGATGTCCTTTATATTGATTTCCCCAACTGCAGAAATATGCAATAACAAAATTAACTCCTAACAAAAAAATGGAAATGTACCACTATTCTAATCAAACAAACAGTGAGCTATTGATCATGAACCCAATATCCTTGTTGATGTCTAAATACAAAAGAAACTGTACTCAAAGAAATCCAAAAATTGCAAACAAAGTAAAGCTAGAATCAAATTACATCAGTTCATCCTCTGACCCCTCACCATTAGTCTCGCTATGGCTTTCGGAGGTAATCATAAACAACTTGAGCAATCTAATATCTAATTTGCAGGAAAATAACCTAATATCAAATTACACACTCATACTTCAATCCCTCGCCATTAGTCCCGCTATGGCTTTCGGAGGTAACTAAAAATGACATGAGCAATTCAATAACTAACTTGCAGAACAATAAACTAATATCAAACTACACATTTCATACTTCAATCCCTCAGGAGGTAACTGATAATGACATGAGTAATTTAATATCTAATCTAACTAATAAAGCAAATATACAAAACTGAAATAAATAAAACAGTGCTGGGATTGAAAACTAAGGAAAATAAATCAGTAGAAGGACAAGAATAATTCCATGTCATTAGTCATTGTGAAAGCTATGTGCAAATGCTCGGGCTGCCTAATCTGGAACAAAGACATTGATCAGTTAACAGCAGTATAAAGCATGAAAATTTATGGACAGAAGTAAAACGTGAAGACCATAAGCAATGCAATATATATACATGAATGATTATGGCATAAGGAACGTAAGGCAATAAAGCATGAAACTATATAGCAATGAACGAAACCTCGGCTTGTGCAGGGGCCCTCTGCACAGTCCTCGGGAAACAACTATTAACCACGAATTGAGCTTATAAACAGAGTCTTCTCGTATTCAAAATGCAGTCATAACACAGAAATAGAGTCACGGCATAGTGGGCTTGTTAACAGTAAAAAATTACATTACAAGGACTAGCTAATATGCGTATGAGAACGCATTATTTATAACAAAGGATGTCATAACTAATTTCCTACAATTTGCGCTGATAAAAGACACGTGAACAACCACGTCCAGGAATCTAGCGTTATGGCTGCCATGAAGATTAAATCTTTGAAGGGTGGTTGTTGGATTCGGCTCATGGAGCAGTCCATAGGTGTTGATATTTCTCCTGAGATTGAGGAACGGCCACGCAAATCTTCACATGGTGAAAAACATATTTTTATCACCGTATGACTCTTAGGTTGACCACCGCTTTGCCCCCCGTTGACTATGGCCTCTTTTGATGAATTCGACTGAGCCAATAGGACTCGGTCCATGTCCACGTTGTTTTCAACTTGCCCATGTGGCTCGATTTGCCTGAAGACACCTGCAATATAGACTTTGACAAAACATCTGTGGAAAGTTGGGTTGGTTGTAGAAAGTGACAAGATTCCGCAGCTCATAAACAAAAATCTAGTTCAAATAGAAACACAAACACGTAGTCAAGAAACCACTTTAAATGCTCTTTTTTTAGCTAATATGCAATGATGTTGATGACTTAGGAGGTTCAGATGAATGGAAAGAAGCTAGAAAAAGGTGTAGGAAAGGTGCAAGTTTGGGACTCAACATACCCCCACTGTGAAGGTGTTGCATGTCCTCATGCAACCAAAATTTTGACTATCCTCCAAATCATATGTTCTGAAGCTTCTACCAGTACATCCAGCCCTCTTCCTCTCTTTCTTGGTGCTGCTAACATCCTGGGCTTCTTCATCAAGCATTTGAATTTAAGACTGATCAGTGCTCTACTTATCTTTTTGCACTTTTTCTTCAATTTCTTGTTCTTTTTCTGCCAGAGTCCGAGATGTAGCATGGTATTATCATGGATGATCTTGTCCAATTTGCTCTGCTCTTTAAGTGCTTCATTTTCATTTTTAATATGTCTTATTTAAAACCTCCAACTCAAAGACTTCTTGTTTCAACGATTGGACTAGAGCTTCTTGTGCTATGTGAGGCTGAGTGGATGAAGTGCTGGGACCCGTGGCTGTCCTTTCTAAGGATTCTATGTAGTCATATACTTCTTGCTGCCTTGGATCTATTTCAGGTGTCGTTTTCCTTGGGTTGTCCCTAGAATGTTGTGGAGGAGAATTGACTTCAAAATCTGGCTGAAAGGGACTCATGTCGACATATTGAGGGCTAGTTTCAATGTTTGGTTGAGCATGAGGTGGACTACGGCCAACTAGAGTTTGTTCAGGTGTTCCTCCTCCCAAATCAATAAAATGGGGTCCTTTCATTTGTGCTTTTCTCCATTTTCCCTTACGCCTGCTGCTTCTTCTTACATACTGTGGGCTACTGTCTTCTTCCTTTTGTTTTTCTTTTCCTTTCTTTTTGGCCATAGCTGACTGTTCCTGCAGGTGAACTAGTCTCTCAGACAATATTTTATGGTCTTCTTCTGAGGAAGGGGTTTGATGCACAGCCTCAATGCTTTTTTTCTCTTTTGATTTTGTTGGCTTTTTACCCTCGGTCTTTCCCTTCCTCCTTCTAGACAGTCTTTCTTCTCTACTAGTTCTTTCAACTGTGTTAGCATGAGTGCTTTGAGTTTTATCACCTGTTCTCTTTCTTTTACTTCTTTTTGATGTACTGCCTTCAGGGGTTTCTTGGGGTTCTTCAAAGAAATTTCTAATTAAAAATTGCTCCCAGGTGTTCCTTTTCTCTTTTAATTGTTTTTCTATCAAGATTTTCACGAGACCATGGTGATACAAATGTGGTTCTACGTCCCCCAGATGCTCTTGGATGGTCACAGACATCTTTTTCAAACTGTTTAGTAAAAAGTATGGCAGATTGAGGGTCTGGTTGTGTAAGAAATTTATCAACAGTCGTGTATGGTACATGTACATTGCTCCAAAACGTCCCTCACAGGTGATAAACTTTTGAACAACCAACAGTAAACTAGCCCACTCTTCTTTTAAAGCATGAACAAGAATTCCCTTTTTGAAAATAGTGACATCCATACCTGGGTTACGTAGGATCACTCTCCAAGCTTCATCGCCAATGCTTTTGTTCTTAAACCAGTGTTCACCTTCTTGGGGAAGTTCTGTGGCAGTTGCTATGGATGCTTCAGTTACTGTGAACTTTAGGTCTCCAATTTCCACCTCTAAGCCGTCAAAAGACTTTAAAAAAGCCTTTGTAACCTCCTTATGGTAGCCTTTAAACTTTTTAATAAACCGAAGCCATTTTGCCTTTTTCAGTATGTCCTTCACTTGCGGGTATCCTTCCATAAATTTGGGTCCCTCTGGTTCTACCCTCAACAGCCAACCCATCTTTTCTTATGTTCTTTAAAACTCGTCTTCGTGAGGAGGGTTTAGCAGAGGTAAGATGGTTGAATTAGCAAAAATGAACAGGGTTTATGAAGGAGACCAGTGACTGTAAGTGGATATCAGAGAATAGGTACACGGAATGAAGCGAAACAGAGAGCAGAATGGGGTTAAGTCTTATGTGAGCACTGTGGAAATGCAGCCGTGAGGTCAATAGAACAGTAGGGGAAGTAAAGTGCATCCGACAGTATTTAAAATTGGGTGGCTGTAGAGTAGACGCAAGCACGTTTATGAAACGGCTGCGGATTTTATGCGGCTGAGAGAAGCCGTAGTCAAATCAACCACGTTCCATAAGTACGGGTGGAATATCAAAAGATAGCCGAACATGAGTGAAGATCAGAGGCTTGATTATGAGGCTGTTTCAAAATGAATGCAAGGATTGTGGGAAATCGTATAGAGATCGTGGAACGTTTATGAGCTATCGACACAATCATTGCATATTATGGAGCTGTGGTTTAAGAA
This sequence comes from Pinus taeda, assembly GCA_000404065.3. Classification (NCBI taxonomy): domain Eukaryota; kingdom Viridiplantae; phylum Streptophyta; class Pinopsida; order Pinales; family Pinaceae; genus Pinus; species Pinus taeda. Next base: position 60,675 of record APFE030680357.1, read on the forward strand.
CTATGCAAAAATGTGTTTGAATGCCATTTAAAATAAATTTTTGCTCATACCTTGGAATGTTTGCCATTTTGCATTAGTCTTCAATTAGTTGCTCCTCTTTGATACTTTTGAATACCTCATGTCTTCATAATATGTCTTCATACATGCATTTGATTTCATGATTGTTGAACTAACATCTGACTGTAATTTTTTGTAAAACAGAGTGGTGGCTGCAGAAACACAACTGGCTGCGGAATCAGTGAGCAGCTGCGGAAATTGACTCTAGCTGCGGAAACTGATCCAACAATCTTATAACTGAATGAGATGTATAAACGACAACTGAATGGATGAAAATGGTCATAAAAACTTTTATTGATGGAATGAAATGAAGTGGTGTGGAATGGAAATGAGATGGAATGGAATGGAAATGAAATGGAATGGAATAAGAAAATGAGAAAGAAAGAGTTTTTTTTTTTGGAAAACATAGGGTGTAAGGAGTTCCTGATTTTCACCCTGTGTTTTTTGTATAAGACTGCCAATCAATGATTGGTTTTCAGGCTTATACATTTTTTTATTTTTATTTTTTTGAAAAGAAAAGAACAAGGGCTAAGCTGGTGGAGAAGAAGGATTCTTCTTCACCAGCCTTATTGCAGAATTATCTTGAAACATCTTGACAAATTCTTTTTTTGAAAGTGACTTATGATAGATCTTTAATCTGTGGCCATTCACAATAAGAGGAGTTTGAGATTCATCAATGGTCTTGATTCTTACCGCTCCATTACTATACTTTGTCAATCTCATATGGCCCAAGCCATTGAGTCTGAAATTTGCCTTTAAAGTCTTTAAACTTATAATCAAATAGCAATGCCCAGTCTCCTTCTCGAAACTTTCTCTCTTTGATATATTTGTCATGCCACTTGGCTCTTTGATATTGAACTAGATCAATTCTTAGGATTGCTTCTTCTCTGATCTCATCTAGCTCATTCAACTGCTCCATTCTATGCTTTTGGGCTTCTGATAGATCCATCCCCAACTAAAACTGCCATCTTGAAGTTTTTGACTTGGAACTCGATGGGGAGCAGGACTTCTTTCCCATAAACAAGTTCATAGGGAGAATGTCCTGTTGTATTTATCCATGTAGTTCTGTAGGCCCACAAGGCTTCAGGAAGCCTTTCCGCCCAATCTCTTCTATGTAGATGAACATTTTTTGTGATGATATTTTCAAGAACTTTGCTTGTAGACTCCACTTGACCATATGCTTGTGGATGGTAAGGAGTAGATCTTCTGTGTTTGATTTTGTATTCTTCCATTAGCTTCTCCACCAGGTTGGATGTGAATTGGCTTCCCTGATCTGTCACAATTTCTCTTGGAACACCAAAGCGAGTAAAAATATCCTCATAAAGAAAATTAACAACTGAATTTTCAGTAGCAGAAACTAACGCTTTGGCTTCTACCCATTTGGTGACATAATCAGTACATACCAATATATACTTTTTTTGCTTAGATGGTGGATTAATAGGTCTAATGAAATCTAAAGCCCATTTTTCAAAGGGTTCGATGAGTACCTGTGGTTTCAATGGCATTTCATTTGAAAGGGTAGGTTTCCCTACTCTTTGGCAGCTGTCGCACCTTTTGACATATTGTTTTGCATCTTTAAAAAGGGAAGGCCAAAAATATCCCAAAGAGAGAATTTTATAGGCTGTCCTTTTGTCAGCAAAGTGTTCATTGCATGGTTCATCATGACATGCTTTAAGAATATCTGGCATTTCATCCTCCCTAACACATCTTCTGATCACAAGATCTGGCCTTGTTTTAAACAATTCGTTAGAAATCCATGAATATTTCGAACTCTCCTGAATAATTTTTCTTCTTTCACTTGGAAATAAATGTGGAGGTAGTTTCCCTGTAACCAAATAGTTAGCAATATCTGCATACCAAGGGGTCTTAGTAGTTATTGCAAACAAATATTCATCAGGAAACTTATCCTCTACAAGAGAATCTTCTTTAGTATTCTGAATCTTAGACAAGAAATCAGCTACTATATTTTGTTTTCCTAGTCTATCCAACACAGTAATATTGAATTCCTGCAAAAGTAGGAGCCATCTTGTCACTCTGCCATTAGTAACAAGTTTGTTCATTAAATATCTAATCGCAGAATGATCAGTATGAATAAAAGTTCCATAGCCTGTTATATAATGTCTAAACTTATTGATTGCATGAACAACAGCTAAGAGCTCTTTTTCAGTTACAGTATAATTCAACTCAGTGGGAGTTAAATTTTTACTGGTATAGTAAATGGCATAAGGAACTAAATCCTTCTGACCCAACACAGCTCCTAGATTTGTATCTGAAGCATCTGTAGAAATATGGAAAGGGAGTTTCCAATTTGGTACTCTCAAGATAGGTGCTTCAGATATTCTTGTTTTCAAAGTTTCAAAGGTTGTTTGACAATCAGGATCTCATTTGAATTCATAGTCTTTTGTAAGTAGTTTGAAGAGTGGAGATGCTATTTTAGTGAAATTTTCTATAAATCTTCTATAGTATCCAGTAAATCCTAGAAAACTTCTAACATCTCTTTGACAACTTGGAATAGGCAACTTGGAGATGACTTCAACTTTTGATCTATCAACCTTAATCCCATCTCCTAAAATATGATGCCCCAAAACAATACCTTCAGTAAACATCATAAAGAATTTTTCATGGCTTAATGAAAGGTTTGTTTCTTTACATCTTACAAGTAATTTTTCCAAATTTTCTAATGCCTCTTCAAATGAATTACCATAAACTGTAAAATCATCCATATAAACCTCTACACAATCATGGATTAGATAAAAAAAAATTCCTAGTTCTGCTCTTTGGAATGTTGCGGGTGCATTACATAACCCAAAAGGAAGCACTCGATAGGCAAACGTTCCCCATGGACAGGTAAATGTGGTCTTATCTTGATCTTCAGGTGCTACCTAAATCTGATTATAGCCACTAAAACCATCCAAAAATGAAAATTACTTTTTGCCTACTAATGTATCTAATACTTGATCGATAAAAGGCAAAGGAAAGTGATCCTTCAAAGTTGCTTTATTCAATTCCCTGTAATCAATGCATACCCTCCATTTAACATTCTTTTTAGGTACTATAACCGAAGGAGAAACCCATCGGATATCTGAAATTGGACAAATGAAGTTTACATTGAGTAGTTTTTGGAGCTCTTCTTTCACTATCTCCCTAAGATTTGGATTCATCCTTCTTTGAGGTTGTCTAATTGGTCTACTGTTTTCCTTAATGTAGATGTGATGGATGCAAGTCTTAGGATCAATACCTTTCATATCAGTATACTCCCATGCAAATGCAGTAGAATGTTTTTGCAAGATTTTGGTTAGTTCTTCCTGTTGTGACTTTTCCGAATTTTTGTTGATATTTAATGTTTTACCTGGAAAAATCTCAATGGCAGAACTACCAAACTCTTCCATAGAGTAAACAGACATTTGCCTTGATGATAAATATTCAATGTCAGATTCCAATTGAAATTGTGTGGGGTCATATTCTGAAGATATCTCAAAATTTTCTAATGTGTTCAGAATTTGACTATCCTCACTGATTTCAGAAATGGTAAAGACAGGTTATATAGTGTCCTCATCATCGACCCATTCATTATCTCCTACTTCTGTGATTGCTTTTGATGGAGGATACAAATTAAATTTCTTTGTCAAATTTCCATTAGAAATGTACATATCCCCAGATCTACAACTAATGAAAGCATCAGCTATGGCTAGCCAAGGTCTTCCTAAGATAAGTGGGTGCCCTCCTAGATTACTCTTGGGGGTCAAAATCATAAAATCTACTGGATACTCCCAAGAATCCAAGAAGACTGAAATATCTTCTAATACACCATCTGGTTTGATAATTGATCAATCTGCAAGTTGCAGTAAAGTAGGTGTAAAGAGGAGATTAGGAAGTTTCAGATGTTCCACAGTCTGTCTACTCATAATGTTGATAGCGGCCCTATCATGATATCTGCAATTTTTCCTACCAGTGGATTCTTCTTGTATCTCTTGGTTTCCTTCCTAGTATTTTGAGACTCGACTCCTTTATTGTTTTTGCTAGAATAGGAATCTCTCTAATGGCTTGTAGCAAGGAAATCTTGATACAGACATTTTTTAATTCATCTAAAAAATCATAGTTAGGCAACAAGATTTGTTTTTCCACCCCTTTATCAATTTGTAATTTTTCAGGGAAATGATGCAGGTTGCTCAACTATAGGAGTTGTGGGGGTTAACTTTTCTTTCTCTTTTTGAATGTTTGAGTTTTGAAGAGATGCTTCCTCAGAACCTTTATTGACTTTAAGGGAGTCCTCCTTAGAGGTGCCTTGCTCTTGAACATCTATAGAAGGTTTTTCTAAAACTTTCCCAGACCTGAGTTGTACATCATTGAGAGGAACAATCATATAGCTAGGAAATTGTTGTCCTTCTATCATGTAAGTATTCTGAGGATTTTTATTGTTAGGATTTGGCAATGGCTGAGCTGGAAGTTGATTGGTCTTCTGTTGAAACGGGAGCATGAGTTGAGGATTTTGATTTTGTTGAGGAGGTTGTTGTTGAGGAAATGGTAATGAAAGTTGTGGACTTTGATTTGGAAGTTGTGGAGTTTGTTGAAAATATGGAGGAAATTGATAAAATTGACCAAATCTCCCATAAGGATTTTACATACCTTGTACCCATGATTGATATGGATTTTGAGGTTGGGGCCAAGGTTGTTGCCAAGGATTCCAATTTGGTGGGGGTTAAAAATTCATAGGGTTGTTAAACCCTTGAGTTTGTTGCCCCTACCAAGGTCTTCTCGCAAGGAAACAGAGAGATTCTACTGAATTTGGATCTTCTTGAAAGACAACTTTGAGTCCAGGAATTGAAGGAAAATCCTTGGTTTCATGATTCTCTGAGCAAATCATACATGTTTCTACAATTTTTTCATCCAAGGGGCATTCCCTTAGAGCATGTTTCTTCCTACATTTCGGACAAAAGATGGCTAGAGCATCAGTGTCTGCTTTCTGCTTGTTTTGAATTTTAAGGGTGTCTAGTTATTCACTAAGGCTCCCCAAGATATCAGTTTTGAATTCATCAAGCATATTGCCAGTTTCTGCCCTACTTACTAACCCAGTTGCAGATTTGTTTGCCCTGATAAGAGAATGATCTCTAGGCCCTTTTCCTTTCTTAGATTTTCCTCTCGAGAGATGGACACATAGTTCTTCTATGTCATGAAGTGGAAGTTGAGAAATGTCTCCTTTCCCCATCATGTTTAAAATATCTATCCATTCATCTCTGATAGCCTTCAATAAAAGGGCTTTCAATTTTTCCTCATCTAAGTTTCTCATCTTTGCTCTCTTTAAGTTGTATTGAAATCTTTCAAGTAAATCCTCCAAGTTCTCATCTTCTTTTTGTACCATTTTGAATACCTCATCTTTGTGATTGGTGGGCATGCAATAGTCCAGGTATCTATCCAAAAATGTTTGTTTCATCTCATTCCAAGTCCTAATAGATTGGGTGACTAATCCCATGAACCATTTCAAAGCGGCTCCCTTCAATGTTGAAGGAAACAGTTTGAGTTTTGGAGAGTCTTCCATATAATCATAGGTTCGGCACATGACTTCAAACTCAAACAGAAATGTTTCAGGATCCTCACTTCGCAATCCATAAAAGTTGGGGAGGACAGATGGTGAGATGTTTTTCATCGTTGTATGAGTTTCCTCATCAACTATAGGGAATCCAAACAAGTTGTCTCCTTCCCTATTTCTTCCATTATTACCTCCACCTCCACCATTGTTGCCTCCATTATTTCCTCCTCCCCTACCTCTACCTCTACCTTTGAATCCATCTACTACTTCCTCTGTCATGATAGTTTCTTCAGAGTCCTCAGAGTCCTCTAGTTCTTCTATCAAGGGAGAATGAGAAGGAGTTTCTTCCTTTTCTTCTTTAGATGATTCTACTTCTTTAATTACAATATGCTCTCCTGTAGAAGTAAAGAAAGGGTCTTCTTCTAAATGAGATTTGGTAGATAGTGTAGGAGAATCCTCTAATTTAGCTGTTGCTCCTAGAATTACAGGGATCTTAAGGCTAGGAGTAGATGGTGGTGAATCTTGTCTATGCCTTGAAGAAGATGGAGTTGTGAAAATCGAACTCTTAGCTCTAGCTATAAACCCTCCCCTAGAATCTCTTGCTCTATGCATGCCATTTATTTTATTTTATTTTTATTTTTTAGGTTGGGCTAATAATTCTCTTTCTAATCTTCCAGGTCACACTAGGTGCAATAAGAGAGCATACTTAAAAAATTATTGAACCAATAACTCTCTTTTCTGATCCTCTAGATCACACTAGGTGCAAGAGGAGAGCATACTTCAAGAAGTTATCAATTTTTCCCTTCTTTTTATTGTTTTTTTTTAAGGACTTGGCTACCTAGTTACACTTCCTCGACAACGACGCCAAAATGTTTGGTCAATTTAGTGTGTCATAAATTGTTGCATTTGATTGTCAATCCAGGATTCGTAAGTTGACGAAGTGCGGCGCACTATATGTGCAAGATAACCTATCTCTTACTTTTTGTCCTTTTTGGTTTTTTTATGCGTTATGGGGGTTTTTATCTTGGTTAATTTCCTAATCTGTGAAGAAAATTCTAAAAGATAAATATGAATATAAATGTTCAAGGCAATGATGTCCTTTATATTGATTTCCCAAACTGCAGAAATATGCAATGACAAAATTAACTCCTAAAAAAAAATGAAAATGTACCACTATTCTAATCAAAAAAACAGTGAGCTATTGATCATAAAACCCAATATCCTTGCTGCTGTCTAAATACAAAAGAAACTATACTCAAAGAAATCCAAAAATTGCAAACAAAGTAAAGCTAAAATCAAATTACATCAGTTCATCCTCTGACCCCTCGCCATTAATCTCGCTATGGCTTTCAGAGGTAATCATAAACAACTTGAGCAATCTGATATTTAATTTTCAAGAAAATAAACTAATATCAAATTACACACTCATACTTCAATCCCTCGCCATTAGTCCCGCTATGGCTTTTGGAGGTAACTGAAAATGACATGAGCAATTCAATAACTAACTTCCAGAAAAATAAGCTAATATCAAACTACACATTCATACTTCAATCCCTCAGGAGGTAACTGATAATGACATGAGTAATTTAATATCTATTCTAACTAATAAAGCAAATATACAAAACTGAAATAAATAAAACAGTGCTGGAATTGAAAACTAAGAAAAATAAATCAGCAGAAGGACAAGAATAATTCCATGTCATTAGTCATTATAAAGCTATGTGCAAATGCCCAGGCTGCCTAATCTGGAACAAAGACACTGATCAGTTAATAGCAATATAAAGCATGAAAATTTATGGATAGAATTAAAACGTGAATACCATAAGCAATGCAATATATATACATGAATGATTATGGCATAAGGAAAGTAAGTCAATAAAGCATGAAACTATACAACAATGAAGAAAACCTCGGCTTGCGCAAGGGCCCTCTGCACAGTCCTCGGGCAACAGCTATTAACCACGAATTGAGCTTATAAACAGAGTCTTCTCATGTATTCAAAATGAAGTCATAACACAGAAATAAAGTCGTGGCACAGTGGGCTTGTTAACAGTCAAAATTACATTACAAAAGCTAGCTAATATGCATACGAGAACGCATTATTTATAACAGAGGATGACATAACTAATTTCCTACAATCTGCGCTGACAAGAGACACGTAAACAACCACGTCTAGGAATCTAGCATTATGGCTACCGTGAAGATTAAATCTTTGGAGGGTGGCTATTGGATTCAGCTCATGGAGCAGTCCACAGGTGTTGATTTGTCCCCTAAGATTTAGGAACAGCCACGCAAGTCTTCACGTGGTGAAAAAAATAGAGTTTGACCACCGCTTTGCCCCCCGATGACTGTGGCCTCTTTTGATGAATTCGACTGAGCCAATAGGACTCGGTCCATGTCCACGTTGTTTTCAACTTGCCCATGTGGCTCGATTCACTTGAACACACCTACAATATAGACTTTTACAAAATAGCTGCGGAAAGTGACACAATTCCGTAGCTCATAAACAAAAATCTAGTTCAAATAGCAACACAAACACATAGTCAAGAAACCACTTTAAATGCTCTTTGTTTTAACTAATATGCAATGATATTGATGACTTAGGAGGTTTAGATGAATGGAAAGAAGCTAGAAAAAGGTGTAGGAAAGATGCAAGTTTGGGACTCAATAGTTCATATGGGTGGAGATAGGGTAGTCTTTGGATTCCCAATGATAGTTGACTATGGGCTACGTAGTGGTACATCATTGTGCTTTAGACTTCTCGTATTGGGTGGAGACACTGGAGGACATAGTTCCTCGTTCACATGGGTGGAGACAACGTAGTCTCTAGATTCCCAGTGATATTTTACTATGGGAATCATAGTGGTACATCAGTTTTCTCTAGATTCCCAGTATTAGGTGGAGACACTGGAGGCGACATTTCCTAGTTAAAGTGGGTGGAGACAAGGTAGTATGTGGATTCCCGGTAATGGTTGACTGTTTCATTTTAATTCCCTTGAGCATTGCTCAGTTTTTTTGGGGATGGAGAAAAATAAGGAAAGGATTACATGGAGCAGTATGGGCATAAATGAATGCTATCTAGGATTGAAAAATCACTCAGTGCATGTGGATTAAAGAAGCAAATAGAAAACTAAAGCTAAGTATCAACTATTTAATTTAATGAAAATTCTAACTATGACCATGATTTAGTTTTGTTTCAAGTTTTGAATTGCAATGTTCTGAATTTATGAACTAATTTGGATTGTTGTGATATGAATTGAATTAGAATTGCAAGTTTAGCCACATTGATAAATTTGTTGATGGGGTGTGTTTAAATTTGTTGTAATTTCTTGATGATGAATCTCATAAAATTTGTATGATTATGATGTGGGAAGGGTATTGAATGACTTGGTATGGGTGTGTCAAGCTGGTTGCAAGTCAAACAATAAAAACATTAAACAAATTTGAGTGCACAATAGTGTACATGAGCTAAAAAATTCAAGAATAGAGTCATTGTGGTGACACTAGAACTAATAATGTCGACTTATTTCCATGAAGTATGCCATGACCAATATGAATGTGTTAAGGTTGGGAATTTAATTGGTTGTGAAAAATCTTCTACGATAAGGAGGATGAACCGAAACACACAAGGGATTGGGACACAAATAAGGGGACATCGAGACAAAAAGGGGTTTTTTGGTTTAAAGAGTCATGAGTATGTTGATTGGGATCAAAGGTACATTGGAAGTGTCTTAGAAAGTAATAAGCTGAGGCTACTTACTGAAGGAGCACTGAACATAATGGACAACAGTGTTGGTCAGTGGAGGTGGAAAACACTTCAAAATACAAGATATCAAGATGGAAAAATGTCGCAAAGGAACTACAAATTGTAAGAGCCAAACAGTGATTTAATGGAATATTATACGCATTGGGTTTTTGGGTTAGCAACTGTGAAAGTAAATGTATTTTTACATGAGATTTATTACAAATTTCATGGTTAAATTTGTGTTAAGAAGTAGCACTTCGAGGATGATGTTCCTTCAAGGGGATGGGGTTTTTGAAAACCATTTTGATCAACCCCACCTATAAATTATTATAGGATATTAGCTCTATAATTAAATTTTAAAACAAAAATGAAAGACTGGCAGAGGTCAGGGACATGGGTTTAGAGCTGAGGAGAAGGTTTCTTAGGAAACCGAGTAAGAATTCTCATTAATGGAAGCTATGGTTCAGATGGTAATAATTTAATACAATTTAATGAAACTTAATGAATGGGTTTTGAGGAAGAGTATGGGCTTCCTCAAGGGAGGACTAGACCACATCCTCTGACAGTATCGTGGTCCATGCTCGAAATGATAATGAGCAAGAAGAGTAAGAGGAAGGCTCACTAGGTTGGGGGCTAGGTCATGCATGTAAACATCAATGAGAGAAAAAGAGAGAGAAAATACAAATCTGAAATTCAAAAATCATTGAGGAGTGCTAGAAAAGAGGTACATAGTGGAGAAGGTATGAATAAAGGGATCGTGCTCACTTGGGTAGGGAATATGCTTAATTGAGGAAAGTAGAAGGTGTACATAGTACTAGGGGGATTTTTAGCTAAGAACGCCTATTAACAGGATTGAAAAGGTAAGGAAAAATTTGCAGGTGTCTCTAGACTCCTGATTTTAGGGTGGAGATACTAGGTACTATTGTCGGTATGGTTGGGTGTGGATGGCTTAATCTCCATCTCCCCATTGGAGTTTTATTACGTCAACAATATTACTTTAAGAATTCCTCCTCAAGCTGTGAGCCTAGATCAAGGGTGATTGGTTGTAAGAAATCTTGTAGTTCATCCAATCTAAGGTTGGGTGGCGAGTTGAAGTGCACATCTCATTTACTAGCACTTTAATTAGTCAGTTAAGTTTTTGTCCTCGTAACTCTAATTCATGGTGGATTAATGAATTATTCATGTATGGAAAGCTAATGGATACCTTCTTGATAGAATACAACAATTAAGATATCCTTATATGTTCATATGTTCAATGGTTATTCCTTATGGTTATGATTATGAGTGGGGACTAACTTGATTGATGTTGGTTATCATGGGATGTGTAGATGCATGTTTTTCCCATGTGGTTGCAAGGCTACTTGTATAACTTTGTATGTATGGTTCCTGGAGATACTCCAGTGATGGATGGTCAAATGATTTGTCCTTATATGTAATGAATGAAATATATTCTTATTTTGGTTTTCATAATGTATATATTAAGGATGAGGAATGTCTATTTTCCTGTATGATTTGATGGAGAATGTATGCCCTCATGTTTAATGATGGGTGTGAAGCTAGTTTTATTTCATGGGAATGAGGGATTATGTGGAACCTTTGTTTGATGGGAGGATAATTCCTGTATTGAATTGGTTTGGTTCAAAAGGACCTAGTTTTACAACTATTTAAAATAATTGTGCTTATATGCTAGACCGTAACAAGGGGGATACTTGAATTCCCTTAAATATCAGGAGGGAATTATATATATCTATCTATATATATATATAAGAATCTTCCTTATGGAAGACTTGTTTCAGCACCTAGGGTTTCGTGCGAGGTGGGAAGACAATACAGGAGGATGTTAGTCATTGTTAGAATGACAAACAAAGGTGGAAGGCAAAGGGGCTGTTGCTTGCTTCATTCCTCGGGTTTCATCCTTTCAGCGTGGTCTTTGTTTCAATTTTTCATAGGTGGTTTGGGGTTAAGGGTTTTAGCATTTTTGCTTCTTGGAAATCTGCAGTTAAGGATTTTTTTTACACAATGGTAAATATGGTAAATTCAAAGGAGTATGTAGGGCTGGAGCCATATTTGCTGGATATTTTAATTTTTTGGTGTCTTGAGACTACCCTACAAAAATTAGCTAAAATAAAACCACCCAGTAGCCCCCCACCTGTATCTCTAGTGGTTTCACATGCATATTCAACATATGGAGATTTCTCAGTTGGGCATGCAACCAAAAAGGTTTTTCTCGATCGATTAGATCTATGGAACATGGTCAAACCCTAGGTAGAAGGAACATCTCGACTGACAGTAGAAGAATACTAGTCAAAGGTCTTGGTGGAAAAAACAGTAAGATTTCCAACCCCTTATCACTTTGGTATGGACAACATTGGCTCATCGAAATGTGTTTTTTCGGGTGACATAGAGGATATTGTGTGAAGCAATGGCTTATGGGAAAGAAAAAATACTGATAAAAAAATATTCTCAGGGGTTTTTGATTCAAAATTCATGGGGCCAGGGGCATTGGAAACATTTTCTTAGAGGGAGACTATGCCTATCTCCTTGTTTCATAAACTCCCTAAAGAAGAAAAGAGGGTTTTAACCTCAACTCAATTGAAGAGTTGTGAACTGGTTTGAGGGCATCAAGAAGTGGATTCGGGTGGAAATATGGATTCAGTGACACTTGTGGACACTCAGCCAAGTCAGAACTGTGATTTTACTATTCAAGGAAGTGGCACTCAACTCTTAGAAGATTTAGGACTTTTCCCTCATAGGGCATCGTATGAGGAGCTAGGCTCTTAAGGAGGAGATGGGAGCCCCTCCCTACAAAAGGGTTTGGATGGAAACCCGAGGGAAGGATTTTCTCAAGTAGAGGAATATGTGGAGCTAGACCAACATTCTATATAGTAGAGCCATTGCGAGATAGATTTGACATCCAAATTAGAGGAAGTTGACTATGGTCAAACTGAATCCAAGTGAAAAAAAGGGAAATGTATCAAGCCAAAGTATGAGGATAATTGTTATAGCTCCAAATCTCACTCTTGATGTTTGTGATGTTGCATTCATGGCCTAGGGAAACCCCTCCTTCCAAACCTGGTCCAAATACTTAAAAACAGTGTTTTACTCCCTATACGCGACATTGCCATAAGTTAAACGCATGTGTACACTAGTCTGTGTATTCCCAACCCACGTATATGTCTTAAAACACTTAAAAAAATTAAATCTCCTTAATTTCGGGCAGAGATCACATGTTTTACCTGTTGATTACCTATTAGTTCCCGTGGCCCAACTGTTCCCAACGAATTCCCAACTAAAAAAATACTTTGGTAGAAGTATAAAAAGGCTTCAATGGGAAGGCCTAAGGGAAGAGAGAAGAGAGACAAAAATCACTCTACTGAGATTATCCCTGATCAGGTCTGAAGATCCTTGTGCTTCTAGCACTTCCCCAATTACAGGAAACCCTTGTTTCCTTGAGTTAAGATGTATTTTTCACTAGTTGAGATATCCTTGTGTGAGTCATGGAAGGAGCCTTTTGAAGACTTGGGATTGGATGGATATGGAGGACGGTTCTGCTTGGAGCCAACGAGAGGAAGATTCAGGTGATATCATTCCTTACTTTGTTTTAGTTATTTGCAATAAAGAAACACTTGTCTTGTTCCCGAAATCATCTTCTTCATGCTTATGATGTTGTTTTTATGGTTTGCATATGAATTTTTGTTTCAATTGTATAACTAACTACCTTTCAATATGTTATGAAGTTGATTCCAATATGATGCTTGGTCCATATACTTCTATGCTTCTTTGAATTGATTGTTTTGCAAGTTTAAGGATCGAAAGGAACTCCAAGAGGGTTTGGACCCTGGTTGGATCCACCCGAAACAATAATCACTTTGAAATAATAATGTCAGCATTTGAGCACATATTAGTTGGGTGGGCGAAAGGAAGATACTTCACTGTTGAAGTTATAAAAGATTGGATTAAGAAATCATGGGTAGACTCTCTAGCAAGAGAGGCTGATGTAATTGTTTTGGTTCAATTATGGTTTATGCTACAATTCAAAACCCTTGAAGCATTACTTTGGGTTCTTAGCTAGAACCGATGGATTGAAACATCACCAGTTCTTCTTAAAAGTTGGACCCCAATATTTGACGCAAACAGGGAGAAATTGAGAATAGTTCCTGTATGGGTTTGATTACCAAGATTTCCCCCTAAAATGGGGCTCGAGGATGTGTTCAAGGTTGTTGGTAATGAGTTAGGTGAATATTTAGAAGCTGACACATATTTTATTGAGACAAGAACCAAGAAAGTCACCTGGATACTTGTCAATCTATACCCTTGATCAGGCTTATTTGAGAATTTAAATTTTCCTTTCAATGGGAAAAGTCACATTCAACGACTTAACTATGAATAATTTCCATTCCATTGTCGATGTTTCCATAGAAAAGGACACTTTGTTCATGAATATCCATTGGGATTCAGTGGTAAAAGGAAGAAAAGAGCCATGACACAAGCACCTTGGAATCTCGAGGATTTTCAAAATGGCCTCCACGTAGAGCAGATATAGGTCTAGAGAAATCCCGAGTAGTACAGGTACAGGTGGAGATGTCAAAAAATAGAAATGAGGCACAGGAAGAGGTGGATGAGATCACGAGGCAAGACCCCCCGATTGCAGAGGAATTCAAACTCAGGAATGATCAGACCTCGCTCCTTTTGGGTACTATTGGAAACAATGTTAATACTAAGGGGGAGGGTTGAATCAATATTATGACTAATTTTAAATTTTTATGACAATTTATAATCAACATTCAACCTTGGAATTCACTATGAGAGAACCCATTAAAAAAGCATAACAACATCCATATGAATCAACACAAGCACACACATCATGAGCAACAAACATATGGGACACATATATTTAATGTGGAAATCATTTTGGGGGAAAAACCACCAAAGCTTCTTTTTTTATTAATTTAAATAAGGTTAGTTACTCTATTACATCGAATTTTGTTTGTGAGACACCACTCATAGGAAGCACCAACTCCATTTAACTGTTTTCTAGCACCCACTAGCAGGAAGCACCAATTCCCTCTTTTTGTAGAGACCTGATCAACTTACCAGAAGCACCATGTGAAGCACCATCTTCATCAATTTTTTGCAAGAACCAACTCATAGCTCCTTGAATTTATGCAAGAACCAACTTGCACGAAGCACCAACCCCCAGGATTTCTTCAAACACCCACTAGAGATAGAAGCACCAACTTCCTATATGCAGGCTCCAACCCACATTTAATAAGGAACTAATGTTCTCTGTAGATGGAAAACACATTTCCTGATATCACCTTTGTTTTCCTCTGTAACCTTTCCTCTACTCATCCCATGCAGCACTCTATTCTCTGATCACTCTGCAGCATCCCACTGTTCAATAGCATACACTAATACACAATACTCTTTAATCTCAGTCCACTCTACAACAACATACACCCACATAGGAATCTATGCTCTCAGCTTTCTTCTTCTTCTAAGGAATTCTTAGCCTCTTTCCTATCCATAGGCACTCTTAGCCTCTTCTCTGTAGCACAGGCACACTTGGCCTCTTTTCAGTAGAGCTCTTTTTCCCCACAACTCTCTCAACAATGGTGCTTGCCCCCATTTACACAACTGCAATCTTTGGTTTTATTCCTCTATTGTATAATGCTCAATGTTGTCTCTGCAGTCACACACATTACTCAAGAATGTACTCTATGAATGACTCTCCATATTTCTACAACATATGGCTACTTTACATTGCTACCATATTAAACGCTGAGCATGGGCTCCTTAGAATTTTTCTCCACTCATCTACTTAGTCACTGCAGCTGCAACATAGTCAATTCAGAGAATGGGCACCTGTGTAAATCACCATACTAAAAATTGAATCTTAGTTAAACTAAGCATGCTAGGAGTTCCTTGTACAATCAGCATGTCTATCTCTGCACATGGCTCTCCATTCTTCTTAATTGATCCACAAAGATGAACATGTACCTCAAGCATGTATTTTTATTTATTTATTTTTAAGGCACATAGGAGTCAAGGGAGAACATGCCACATGCCATCAAAGTCTTTGCACTTAACCATTTTTCATCTAATTTCTTGTAGCATGCAAGAAAGCTCAAGCATGGATGTTCTAGAGTTAGTTGCTACTTTTGCAAATCATGGTCTTCTTTGTCTCTGTCTCTTTCCTTAGACAGTTACCAATGAATAAAACATCTGTGCGATCATGGTCCTATTCACTTAGAACCAACAGTGTCTATAGTCATCATTAGTCCAGCAACACCAACTCTTATGTGTGCATATACCTAGCTATTGACTCATCCATGCCAGCATAAACACCTCATGGCAAATAACCAAACTGGCGAATCTGCCAAATATGGAGAAATTCTCCCATAGATGCCTACTCATTCATATCCATATGATCCAAGTGGATATTGGTGGCCACGCTCCTATTCCACCTAGACCCACTAGTCAGTTTCATCTGTTTCCTTAATTTGAGAACAATTTACTATTTTTCGCAGTTTTTCGGGCCCTGAACTTCCAGAGCTATTTTGAGGCCCTACATGACTTTTTTTTGTTTTGTTTTTGTTTGCTTTTGTTTTTTTTTGTTTTTGTTTTTGTTTTTGTTTTTGTTTTTGTTTTTGTTTTTTTTGTTTTTTTTTTTGTTTTGTTTTGTTTTGTTTTGTTTTTGTTTTTGTTTTTTTGTTTTTGTTTTTGTTTTTGCTTTTTTTTTAGGAAAAAATTCTTCAATGATTTCCATAGAAATTTCATCAGAAGCTACAATCCTTGGATAGATCTTTCCAACGAGGTATCATATGTGCCAAATGAAGATAATATGACCAAGTTAAGGCCCCAGGAAGTTGGTTGCCCAACTAACCCCAACGGGGCCCATAAATTCTTGGTGTTACATCTCCTCGGGTTATGGTTTTGGTTGTTTAGGATTTTCTCTTATTGTTCAATAATAAAAAGCCCCTTGAGCCTCATTGTAACTCAGTTCAGAGGCATGCATCCTACACATCTCTTCTCAGAGATAAGCTATCATTGCCCGAGCTATCTTATTTCCATTTTGTTTGTAAGAATAGTTCAATATTTTTCTACTAATGAAATGAAGTGTTTTAATGTTGCATCTCTGTTTTTATGATTATTTGTGTAACTTGTTGCGTTCATGTTTAAGTCCGAATTAGTGGTACCAGAGAGGTATGCTCTTTCTCTATTTTTCTTTGCATGTCCCTAACGAGGTCAGGATATAAGGAGTTAGGGCTTGAGCTGGTCAAACATTTGCAAGACCAGCCTCACAAATATCAATGGCCTCCCATGGCAGATGAAAAGAAAGACAAGGGGGTAGGAGATCCTATCAAAATCATGCTCGAGGAAGCCCTCGAGTGACAAAGGAATGTGATGATGGACAACTTTTCCTAGATCCTTTAGCGGCTACCTAGGGGCGACGCATCTACTTCCAGCAGCTACTCTGGAAGTGCCACACCCTTTAAGGTACAAGTTAACTTTAACATTCTCATTTTTTAGGGTCAGATAGATGCATATGTCATAAATTAATGGTTAAATATTATAGAAGGATATATTTCCGTTCATGATTTTTCTAGGTAGGAAAAGATCACTTTTGCACTTACCAAAGTTGCCCCCTACGTCAAGGACTGGTGGGAAACCTACTGTGAGTAGAAGGACAAGAGGGAACCCTCAATGTTTTCAGTCGTATCCACCTAGAATTTGTTCTAGGACGCCATCAAGGAGAAGTACTACCCTTTCAAGAGCTATGAGGATAACTGCATAAAGTGGGCCATGTTGCAGTAGGGAAGGGACCAAGATGTGTCGGAGTGTACCAATTTTTTTCATACCCTTTGGACGAAGTAAGGTATCAAGGATTCTGAGAAACATTTGGTACTCAAGTACCGTGACTACCTACATAGGTACATCTAGGATGAGATGGAGTTCATGGACATCTCCTCGCTTGGCATGATGTATTGATATGCTGTCAAGATTGAGTAGAAGTTTAAACAAAAGAAGTGAGACTTTGGATCTGCGAATCTTAAGAAAGGGAAAGGTGCCCCCAAACCACAGAACTAAGGACAAACCAAGGCAGGGTGATGCAAGACAACCTGTTGAAGCTACAAGAAAAGAACACCACCACGAAGTCAAAGAAGAACATAGGAAAGTGGTGTGAGTTCCATAAGAGCCCCACTCATAACACAAGTGAGTATTGGTCCAAGCAATCGTTGGTGGCCAAGTTGAAGGCTTCAAAATTATATGCATGTTCAGACCCTGAGTCAGAACTCGACAAGAGGAATGAAAAAGGGAAGTAGATTATTGATGCGGAGCCCAGCACCGTTGTTTCCATCACCAAGATCCAAAAGAATGAGCCTGAAGATCTAGAGGACAGGGAGCGTCCCTTCCACTCACAGATGTTGGTGAGGGGTTCGCCGTTGCAATTCATTATCGACAATGGAAGAAAAAGGAACCTCATTTCAGTAGAGGTCGTGAAGCGATTGGGTCTATTGACTATACCACACCTGCAACCATACAGTGTTAGGTGGCTTCACCAAGGACAAGATCTCTGAGTCATCCAGCAGTGTCGCCTTCACTACAACATCAAGCCCTTCACATATGAGGTATTATGTGATGTTTCTCCTGTTGACGTTTGTGACGTGTTATTAGGACAACCATACTTATGGAAGTGACATGCTGTATATGAGTCTAAACCTCACTCTGTTATTATTTCTTTGGGTAATACATTATACATGATACCAGAGGTAGCCCCACCTACTGCCACCTCTTTGATCTCTGCTAAGAACTGCAGTAAGATCATCTCCCAGACTAGGAAATTTACTTTCTTTATGGTTCACTCTCAAAGTAAGGGGAAGATCGTAGCCACATCGATGGCCCTCGGGAAGGGTTCCTCTATGTAGTAGAAGTAGGTGGATACAGTCATGAAAGAATACAAGGACATCTTCTCCTCACCCACAGGGGTAACGTTGCACTGTCAGGTCAAGTATTTATTCAATCTGGATCCTAGATCAACTTTACCCAGTGGACCGATATATCGTTGCTCCATTGTGGAAAATGGCAAGCACAAGCACTAACATGATCAACATCGAGTGTCAGACAAGTTCTAGGTGGGCGACAAAGTTTGGCTTCATTTGTAGAAGGAGCGCCTTGCTGGTCCCCATCGCAAGCTTCACCCACTCCGATATGGGCCATACACCATCACCAAGGTTGTTGATGATAATGCCTTCGAGCTCAGCATCCCATTGTTCCTTGATCTGCACCTAGTGTTCAATGTAGATCACCTTTGGCCATGCTTTTCACCATTGTTAGACACATCTTACATTATAGAACAACTCACACCAACATATCTCAACCCGGACTGCATGGAACATGCCACAACTAATTAGATCATGGAAACACAAATCATGAACACTCGAAAACAGAGGATACAACTATATTGAGTTGTCAAAGCAGGCCAACTCCTTCACCAAGGCAAGTGGTTCACAAGGGACCAGGTTCAATCATGGAGGCTCTACACGCAATGGGGACCATTTCTTCCTAAGGGGGGAGGAATGATCCAAGTGGATATTGGTGGCCACCCACCTATTCCACCTACACCCCCAAGTTAGTTTCATATGTTTCCTTTATTGTAGCATAGTTACTATTTTTGGCAGTTTTTCGGGTTCTGAACTTCTAAAGCCGTTTTGAGCCCTAAACGACGTTTTTTTGTTAGAAAAATTACTTTGCTAATTGCAAAGGAAATGACATAAACATCTATAGTCCTCAAAGAGATATTTCCAATGAGGTATTATATGCGTCAAACGAAGATAATATGACCAAGTTACGACTATGGAAAATTGGTTGCCCAACTAACCCCAACAGGGCCGATAAACTCTTGGTATTACATCTCCTCGAGTTAGGGTTTTTGTTTTTTATGGTTTTCTCTAATGTTTCAACAATAAAAAGGCCCTTGAGCCTCATTGTAACTCATTTTAGAGACATGTAGCCACCACATCTCTTCTCAGAGATAAGCTACCATCGCCCGAGCTATCATATTTCCATTCTGTTTGTAAGCATAGTTCATTATTTTTCTATTAATGAAATGAAGTGTTTTTCTACTGCATCTCTGTGTTTATGATTATATTTGTAAGTTGTTGTGTGCCTTTTTGAGTTCATATCACCATAGCTGCTAAGCACTTAGAATTACAGCAGACCTCGAATATGGTATAAGCACCAAACTTGGAGGACCTTTCTCCAAAGTTGCTAACCCTTTCAAGCCTTCTTCTTTAAGGTGTAGCAGACTTCAAACATGGTATAAGTATTGGATCTAGCCCATAATGTTGAAGAGCTACCGAGTCATCCAAAAAATTAAATATATGCTAGTATATGAGTTGGATCCTAGAAGCCCTAGTACCCGTAACTTTTCTTTGAAAATAATTCCAGACGAGTTACAAGCTTTTAGGCTTTTGGGCACTAGCCCACCTGTGCCTTATCACCTTTCCCCTAGCTCTTCTACTTGTTCTCCTTCATAGGACCACGTGGTGTTAACTATAGCTAAGCCTCTAAGCACTAGACCTCTTTGCTACCATGCGGGGGATAAATTTCCTTTGCTAATATTCTACGCCTTTGGTCACCAAAATACATAAACAACATTACAAAACCAAGTCTTGGGTGCGCCTTTCAATATTTGGCCGAGTGTAAAATGTGGACAAAATATTTGTTGATTGTTGTCCCCTACTAGCTCGACTCCTTGTCATACCATAACCCCTTTTAAATAAACCTTTGGGCTTTGACCTTCTGGGATTTCGATGTAATAGCCCTGGTGAAAATTCCATGTAATAAAAGTTAATAAAGGAAAAAATAATAACTACGTTGATGGGAAACTTATTCCAAATTGAATGCTTGGAAATACATCCTAGTCTAGGTGTTCATTTGGTTATTAATGGCTAAGGAAATTGGCAAAGGAAATAGCTAAGGATTGGGAAAGACAAAATGGCATTTTTGGCACATTTATTTATGAAAATAATGGAAATTAGGAGGAAAGGGAGGTGAAAGGTCAGAGGTTTCATGTGAGGAGGAAAATGAAGGAAACTAATGGGAAATGAAGGAAATAGAGGCCTCTTTCATAAAAAGGCTTATGAGGATTAGTTTTGGAGTTCTCTCATTATTCTCTCTCTCTCTCTCATACTCTTGGATACTTAGAGTCTTCTTGGAGCAATCTTGGAGGTGTTGGGTGTGGAGCATGATTATTTAGAGGTCTTTGTTTCAGCTGGATGTATACCCTAGGAAGTTTGTACACCCCTCCACGCGGGGGGGGGTGTTCGGGGGAGCCGATCCCCCCCGGCTGGGGGGTCCAGGGGCCAGCAGTCCCCTGGAAGGGGTTTCGGGGGCAACACCCCTGACGCTAAAAACAAATATAAAATTGCCTTGTAAAAGTATAGTAATTTCTAGTCAATCTGAGTTGTTCATTAAGCAGATGATCTGACAGTAGAACTTATGTTTAGTTTAGGGTTTTTTTCCCTAGAAGGCAACCCCTCTCTTTGTATGAGGGCATTGTATTGAGGCTGTGTAATAGATGTGTATTCTCCGAGTGAGAAACAGAGAGGTGAGACTGTGAGAGAACATAGAGGATATTACAGTAGATCTACTGTAGGTTGTGTCTCTTCATTTTGTTGGATAATAGAAAGGAAGGACTGACTGTTCGGGGTCGACGTAGCCCAAACTGGGTGAACCACGTATATCTGTGTCTTTCTGGTTTTATGCGTTTTATGTGCTTGTGTTTTTCCGCATATTATATGTCTTGTATTTCTCTGTCATATATAATATTTTTCTAACAAGAGGGTGTGGCATGCTTGGATTTTTGGAGCAAGAAGGCAAAGGAAGAGCAGGAAAGTACAAGAGGACATTGGTATCAATAGCTACATCGGATTTTGCTTGTAGTTATTGTTACAGGTCTATTTGGGCACATCACTCCAAATGATCAGATTAGTACAAATAGGGCTCATCAAACCCTAATTCAGTTGCTACATACCCTAGACAAGTCATCATATTGAATAGTTTCATCCATAAAAGTTTCTTAGCTTGAAACCATGTTAAAATGCCTCCTTGGGACACTAGCGCACCTTTGGTTAGGGGCAACTTCTCTGCATAGTAGGTAGGCCCATTTAGACCTGCACTGTAGTGCACTTAGGCCCACTTATACCTACGATGGGTGAGGATGAGTGAAATTGACATAGGATTCTGGGAATATTCCTTGATTATGGAGAATTATAGAAGGATGCCCAACTCTTATCTCATCCTATGAGCTCGATTTTGGATAGGTTATGGATCATTCAACCCTCTATCATATCATCCCTTTCTCCATGGAAACTAACTATCCAATTATGGAAAACCATTCAATGCCCTATTTATGACAAAACCACCTGCATTTCCATGTAAATTGACCACTCATCATAGTGATCAAGGGGTTGGAACTTGGATATTGTAGAGAAAAACTGTTGGCTTGAGACTTGAAATCATTGTCAAATAATGTTATGCTGCTGGATTGATGTGTTATTGGTGTGATGAGGGTTTGGACTAAGCTGGATGAGTGACACGGGATCAAAACACATTGGGTGTAACTTCTCCTTCTATCAATCAATAAAGTTGTTTGTTCCTTTTCCAATACTTTTGTCTATACCTATGATGAATGTATGTTCAAATGTTGTCAATTCCATTTTTTTATAGTAGATAGATCATATGCTTTGATTGTTGTCATCTTCTATTTATGTTGGTAGGTACCAACTGAGCGAATTTAGTTTGAGAAGGAGCGACGAGAGCAATTCAAAGGTGATCAAAGGAAGCGAAGGATCACAAGTAGGTTCCTTTATCTTATCTGTTTATTGTAGGAAAAGGTTAAACATCTTTACTTCTGTTATTCTAAGTGTAACTACCCACTTAGGGAAGATGTACTTATCCATAGGTATAAATTTCGTATAAAAAATTGGCGACCATACTGGGAAACGACCGTCATTCTTGGTAGTTTACCCTTATCACATTACATCCTAGTAGACTTTACTTGACTTCATTGATCTCTTTTCAGTCATTTTGAAGCTTTTTTGGTCAAAAACGTGTGCTTAAATGTCTCCTAATTGTGCTCTTTGGCACCAATGTAGTGTTGGTCATGACATAGTGCGCTGTAGAGCACCCTTGGCTTAGAGACAGTGCTCTACAATGCACTGTCTCCCACTCAGGGATGCGTTGATCCCTATCAAGCCAAAAAACCCATCTTTTGCTTGATTTTTTCCAAAGTTTCTTCTGATGTTGTTTGCTGAAAGATCAAGGTTTTCTATGGCTCTGAAATCAGTTTGCATTTCCTCTCCTAGCCCTAATTTGACCTTGATTATTTAGTTTTTCTTAAGAGATTTCTGTATCACTATCAATTCATTGTCAAACTGAGCATTGATTAGTATTTACTTTTCTGAAAAAGAATTGTCATAAAGTATTCATTTCTTTGAAAAAGAAACTATCGTAAAGTCTTTGTTTCTTATGAAAAGCATTGATTGATCGTTTGTGCATTTAGTTTCTTTATGTTCATATAAACATTAAAGGAATGAAAATAAAAAACATGCATAATGCATTTAGAAGTTTGTGTGTGCTTGTAGGAATGGTATAGGGAAAGTTGCATTAGATGTGCTCTATGCTCTTTGTTTAAAGATTTTGATTCGTCTATCCCTTTTAGTTACGGTTTTCATTGTTTAAATCAAATGAAAAGAATGTTTCTCATCTCTGTTGCATTCTAGGAGTTTTAGAAAGATCATGCGGTGAACCTGAAAGGAAAACTTTTAAACAAGATGAACTAAAAGCTTTCTCAATTAACCTAATGGAGCATTGTAACTTAACACATAACATTTAGAGGTCTAGGCTAGAAATGTGTTCTGGCGTCATTAAACATAGCAGCTGTCGCTAATGGTTAGCGATACATTCCATGTACTTTTGGGTATATAAGGAGATGTTATAGTACGAAATATAAAGGAATTCTCTCACTGTTTGGTTTCACATTAGACATCACTAACACGGATTGGGCCTCCATGTACTTTCAGGTAAATTTTGGAGGACTACATTAGGTTTCTTTCCATCCATAGGTAACCGAGTTGGACGTCTTGTATAATATGATACACCGAGAACAACATTCTGGGAGATTTCCTGCATGTATGTTAAGTCCTTGGTTTAATGAGGCAATATATTGCAGTTCACAGTTACTTGGTAATCCTTTTGCCTAGATTACCCTCTTTTTGTTTATTTCTTTTAGTAATAAAATCAATCAACAATCATGGAGGGAAATCAACCTTTACTTCGTTGTTCACATAAGACAGTGAGTAAACCGCCTTTACCACCTAAAGCTACACCTAGTCAAAAAAAGCAGTCTCATTTAATTGAGTCTTGTACATCACAAACTTCTGGTTCTTCATCTGATTTACCAGAGTCACCTATACCGGTACGTATTACGATTCCAGTTACTCCGACTATTATTAGTTTATTTGCTATTAAAGTGGAACCTTTACAATTACCTAAGGACACCAAAAGTGAACTTAGTGAAATGGTAACTGAAGTTCTCCAACAAGAATTTGATCCTCAACCCAAAGTTGTTTAACAAGAAGTTACTTCTAAACTTGAATTTTTTCAACCGGAAATTGATCTTGAACGTATCATAGTTCAACTAGAAGTTACTTTTGAACCAGAAGTTGTTCAAGAAATTCATACTAAATTACCAAAACACTTGGATCCCAAATTTGAAGAATCAGAATTTGTTCCCGTACCGTAAGATGATTGATCGGTTTATCCTCAAACATTTGTAATTGTTGAGATAACTCCTTTACTGCAGAGTCAAACATTGGAAATTTATTACGGACCTGACGGTGAAATACTTCTACCCGGTTTGATTTATATTGAAGAGGAATCTGAAGAAGGAACTTCACCCAGAACTCTAACTTGTTTTGGGCTAGGGCTTTATCTTTATCCTTGTTATCCTCAGTTAACTACTCCTTTTGATCGTGTTTACTTTCAAACTCTCGTAGATTCATTAGGAAATTTATTGGGTAATTTGACTATGGTTGAAACAACATCCCATACTGTCTCATCTGTTACACTTACGACAGCATCTACTGTCACTACTTCTTCGATGTTTATCACAACACTCGAGTCACATCTGTATGGTGGTCCGTCAATCCCACTGGGTTACCAATCATTATCTAGAACTCACTCCAGTGTTTCTTCTAGTCCATTGTCTTCACCCATGTCGTCCACAAGAATTTTACCTAGTTCTTCAATTACGTATACTGAATAGTTTGATCCATCAAGCCACTATCAAGATGGTCTATCTAGTTATCATCCAATGTATCCACTTTACACTAGATTACCTCCATATGGAGAAAAATATGCCTAATCTGCTTATCCTCCATTTTCTAGGGGGGCATCATATGGTAGTATACCATCCCCTTTAGGTCCAACATATGCTAGAATGATTGTTTGTCAATGGTAGCCTGCAATTCTTGTTCAACCAAGGCTTGTGTATCCTTCACAACCAATGCAACCTGTTTCATCCATACCTACTACATCTGTCGCTACAACTTTACCACAGTTGCAAACTCAGTTGATTGAATCTCAACCTTTGCAAGATGGTCCTTCAACATCTTACCCTCAAGTTTTAGGTCTACAAATTGAGTCTTCTAATGCCATTTTACAAAAACCGTCTGTGTCTGGAATCCAACAACCTTAGGCCAGTTTACCATTAATTGGGATGACTCAGACTTATACTAGTCTAATTTATTCGCAACCCAATCAAACTTATATTGGTGGAAAACAACCATTGCAACAATAATCGTGGCAGCCAAAATATAAACAAAAAAAAATCCAATAGTACCAACCTTACCATGGACTTGGTCAACAAGCCTATGATAGGTTTGGTCAATAACAAGCTTACCCAAGTCCTGGTCAACAAGCCTATGCTGAGTTTGGACAACATCAAATTTATCCTGGTGCCCAACAACCACCTTATACTGGATATGCTCAACAAACCTACCCCTATCAAGGTTACCAGCAACAGATTCTTTATGCTAGTATGCAAAGGCCTATTGCCCTGGAAATTCCATCTTACCCTGGTTACGCTCAACCCTACCTAAATCGACAGTTTCCTTTTGTCACAATACTTGACTTACCGGATTTAAATCGGCTTACTAATGATCCCATGCTTTATCCACTTTGGTGGCTGGTGATTCCACATAAATTGCCTTATGATATTCCTAAGTTCAATGGAAACCCTAGAGAAGATACATCCAATCATGTTATGACTTTTCATTTATGGTGTTCATCCAACTCCCTAAATGATGATTCAGTAAGACTACATCTTTTCCAGCGAATGCTTATTGGTCCGACTGCAAAGTGGTATATTGAATTATCACGAGCTTCATTTGACAACTTTACAGCCTTAGCCACTACAATTTTAACCCACTTCCAGCTACCCATCGGACATGAAACTGAAATGGAATTTTTGACCAACTTTAAATAGACCAATGCCACTCACATCTCTGATCATATTCGTGATCATAGTCGAATGGTCAAAAATTTTGTTCTTGATCAACTTTTAGCTGAGTGGTTTATTAAATCCTTCTTGCCATCTATCACCGAGGATGTGGCTAAAGGAGGCGTTTTACTGAATAGCAAGTAATTTCTTGTGCCCAATACTTAGACTTGATTTACACCCAGTCTAGCACGCTCTATGATAAGTTTCCAAATGCACCTGGACCAGCTTTTACTGTTCCACCACCTCCATCCGGTAAGGACTCTCATGCCAGTGACAGTGTGATAGATTCTTCAAGCACTCAAAAAACAAGTAGACCATCTAGTCAAACACTTGTTGTTTCGAATCAAACATCTAATGCACCTAATAATACACTTGCTTCCGAAATAAATGTCGTGCCATTTGACAAAGGTCAAAATGAAAAGCAACTTAGAAGCAAGAAAAAAGGGAAATCCAAAAAGAAACAAAATTGCCCCCCTCAAGAGAAATCACTTGATTCCTCTTCTATGGCTAGGAAACCTCATTACCCATGTTTAATTTGTAATGATGAGAACTTTATGTGAGACTATCCTCACCACTTTGAAGTCTTAAAACTTCTTAAGACTTCTAGTACATCCGTTATGTTGACAGACCCTTTTCCAAACCTAGAGACTCATTTGGTTGCTACAAATCATGCTTCCACTTCACAAGTGCTTATGCTTTCTGCCACTAAGCCTAAGACTGATGTTTTGGTGACTACACGAAGTAAAGATAATGGTAATCCACTGTCATCATCGAATAACGAGACTATAGATCAACCCAATATTTTGACTTTGACTTCGTCTGATTCCATTCCACCTCCCATTGCACCAGAGTTAACAATAAAACTATCTAAGGGAGTTGTTCATAAATATACATTCAACCCTCGAGCATGAGCAACGCAAAATTATAACATAGTAGAATATTTGGCTCAGTCACCTTCTGCTATGTCGACGCTTGAGGTGCTTCAAAATTGTCCCTCCCAAAAACAGGATTTATTGTCAGAAATTGGTGGAATTGATCCAATGGATTCCAATCTTTTGGTTTTTGACCATGCGGGTTGTACACCACAATTACCAGCACAATTAGCTTTCTTGATCCAAGTAAATTCTTTAAATAAAATCATTCACCAAACGATTGTTGATGACGGTGCATCTACTTGTATCATGTCATTGAATTGCTGGAAAACACTTGGCTCACCACCTTTTTCGCTATACCTACGACGTTAAAATATTTTGACGATCACACTTATACACCTTGTGGAATTTTAAGTAACCTGCAGATAGAACTAGGGGACAAAACTGTAACAGTTGAAGTTGAGGTTGTTGATTAATCCCTTGACTACAATTTTTACAAGGAAGACTGTGGGTTTACGCTATGATTGTTGTGGTTTTGACATACTTTCGTATGATCACTTTCCATCATAAACACGAAATCACAGTAATTGATCAACTCACCTTCTTTGCCTCTAGTTCACAGGGAACTGGAAGCGTTCTATTAGTTCATGGACCTCTGCTATCTCTTTAGAACATTGAAGTACGTCTCTTCAAAGATTCTTCCCTAATGGGCACCTTTTCACTACTGTCACCATCACAAATGGTAGAAGTTGAAAAATTTGATACATGTAACATGATATCTTCCACTTCATCTAACTCATGGAATATTTCCAATAATTCTGAAGTTGATATGCATAATGAAACCATGCCGCTAAGCCCAGTTGAGTTCGCATAGCAATCAATCTTTTTGGCTTGCGTGGAAAATCCAAATCCATCATCACGAATTGTATGGGTTGATCATTCGTTAGAATATGGCACTTTCTCTGATCCTTTCTCACATATATTTTCTACTAATGAAGGAATCATCCAATCAATGATGACAGAAGAAGAACCATGGACAAATTATCATCATCGATACGATATTCCGGATCACATAGAAGATATTCCAAATGAACTAAATCACCCTTCAATTGTTGATTTCCTTTTGAATTTTGTATTTATAGACACAGTCGATTCTGAACGGAACTTATCGAATATCGAAGAAACCATTTCTATTGATATTTCAACCAAACCAGGAATAGTAGAAAACATCCATGTTGGCAAATCTTGTTCTCCATCGGAACTTGAAACTTATCGTGACCTTTTCGTGAATTTCGCGATATATTTTCTTGGTTATATGAGGAAATTCCAGGTATTGATTCTAGTATAGTTGAATACGAGATTAAAATGTATCCTAATTTCAAGCCGGTATGACAAAACCTCTATCGTGTTCATCCGAAGAAGGCTGCTACCATAAAAGTAGAAGTTGAAAAACTTTTGCATGCTGGTTTCATATACCCCGTTCCTATTACCGATTGGGTTTCCAATCTGTTCCTATCATGAAGAAACAAGGAACAATACGAGCGTGTGTTGATTATAGGGATGTTAATCCTGCTTGTCCAAAAGACAACTATCCCACTCCCTTTATCAACCAAATAATTGACGAATGTGCTGGATGTGAAATATTTTCATTTATGGATGGATTTTCCATCTATAATCAGATCAATATCTGTCCAGAAGACCAATCTAAAACTGCCTTTATTTGTCCCTGAGGTAGATTCGCATATAGGAAACTCCCTTTTGGTTTGAAGAATGTTGGGGAAACATTTCAAAGGGCAATGAATTGTGCCTTCCATGACATCAAACACATCATTCAATCCTATCTAGATGACTTATCTGCTCATTCACGAAAACAGGCTGATCACCTGTAACATTTAAGAGCGATATTTTTAGGGTGCCCACACTACAAAATTTGACTCAAACCACATAAATATGTGTTTTGTGTTGGTTCTGGTCATTTTGTTGGTTTCGTAGTATCGAAAGAAGGAATTCGACTGGACCCCTTGAAGGTTACGGAAATTCTTGATCTACCCCCACCTTCCAATTTACTTCAGTTACAGAGACTCCAAGGGAAGACTAACTTTCTAAAGAGATTCATTCCCAACTATGCTGAAATGGCTAAAGGACTTACTCATGTTTTGAAAAAGGGAATTCCCTTCCATTGGGATCAGGTTGTGCAAGCTTCTTTTGATGCTCTCAAATATACCCTGATCCGAGCATCATTAATGTATTCCCCTAATTATCAGAACCACTTTTTCCTGTATCTCGTCGTTGCAGATATAACCATTGCTATGGTTTTATTCCAAGAAGAAGATGGGATTGAAAATATGATCTATTATTTGAGTTGTAATATCAATGATATGAAAGTTAAATATTCTTACATGGAGAAGCTAGCTTTGGCTTCCGTTCATGATGTTCAGAGATTTCACCATTATAGCCTGCTCTAAAAGACCACTACCATTTTAGATTGCAACCCTATGACATACATCTTGTCATGTCAATTGCTGGGGGGAAAATATTCAAAATGGATCATCATTTTGTAGGAGTTTGATTTGGAATTCATCAACTCCAAGTCAAAGAAATCTCTAGTTTTTGTC
The DNA here is from genome assembly GCA_000404065.3 of Pinus taeda. Taxonomy (NCBI): domain Eukaryota; kingdom Viridiplantae; phylum Streptophyta; class Pinopsida; order Pinales; family Pinaceae; genus Pinus; species Pinus taeda. The sequence continues at coordinate 90,061 of APFE030680357.1, forward strand.
GAGCTTGTTTGCGACCTTCCCTCTACTGCCATCGACTCAACAACAGAACCATCAATTCTAGATGAGCCTCTATTTCTGATATCGTCATCTAATCCTTGGTATGGAGATATACTGATCTATCTCCAAACCCAAACTTTCTGGCTTGATACCTCTCGCTTACAACAACTACGTATTCGATATCAAGCCAAAGATTATCTGATAATTGGCGACACCCTTTATCATCATGGTATCGATACGATTTTACGGAGGTGCCTCACACTTGAGGAAGCCAAAAAATTCTAAATGATTGCCATTTTGGTGCTTGTGGTGGACATTTATCTGGTTATGATACTGCACAGAAGATTCTCTGTGCTGGTTACTTATGTCCTACCATATTTAACGATTTGCATTGCCGCTGTCAGAAGTTTTCATGCATACCAGATTTTTAACTATAAAACTCGATGACCACCTACACCACTACATCCTATCATCGTTGCTAGAACATTTACAAAATGGGGCATTAATTTCATGATAGGTTACCCTCCCTTGACTTGGGGGCATGGGTATATTATTGTCACCGTTGACTATTTTACGAAATGTGCTGAGTCGATGCATACATTAAACAACAGTGGTGAGACAGCTACACTTTTTCCTTCAACCATGTGGTTGCAAGGTTTGGTGTACCAAAAGCCATAGTTACAGATCATGGCTCACATTTTTGTAATCACATGATGACTGAATTAACTGCCAATTTAGGACTTTCACATGATAGTTCTACTCCTTATTATCCACATGCTAATGGACAAGTTGAAGCCATCAAAAAATCCTCAAGGGAATGCTTCAATGAATGATAGGAGTTCACAAATGAAAATGGCATTTGATCCTGTACTCAACGTTGTGGGCTTACCGAACCTCAGTAAGAAACACAACTAGATTCACACCTTTCCAATTGGTGTATGTTCTTGAGGCAATCTTGCTAATACAATGTGAGATTTTATCACTAAAACTTGCAACTAACTTGTTATCTGACACTTCTAATGAGGAAGCACATTTCTTAGAACTCATCCATCTAGATGAAACAAGTTGTGAAACCGAATTGGCCAACAAAGCACTAAGAAACGAATTAAGCCGCAATATGATCACATTGTTGAGCCTCACATATTCTCAAAAGGAGACCCGGTCTTTCTTTATGATCAGGAATCCGATAAATTAGGAGCAGGAAAATTTGAACCACTATGGATGGCCCCTTACATTGTCAAGCGTGCTTTCGAAAAAGGCACTTACGAGTTGGTTGATTATGATGGAATTCCATTTTCACAGCCGCGAAATGGGCTGCATCTTAAATGTTATTATTCTTGATTTTGTGTAGTAAATGTTGAAAACGCAACAAGATTATGGAGCTTAGTGAAAAGAAGCCGCCTTCACTAAGTGGGCCGGCAGGCTATTTTTGGCGCAAAGTCTATTTTTAGACATATGGATCATGGTCTATGAGTTGCATGATGTTATTTATGGATGATTGGTCATGTTGGTAAAAATAGATGGACCTCTATTTTTAGACATATGGGCGGAGTCTATTTTTAGACTACCAGTCAAAAAATAGAACAGTCGAATATTATTAGCTCTTAATAATATTTGGACTATAAACACTATCTTATCCTCTTGCAGCACTTTAGTTCGAGCTACGGATGTGGCACATGCAACTTCCAGAAGGAAATACGCTTTTCCTATGGGTTTGTTGAGCTATTGCATGATGGACTTCAGTTAGAACTCAAGTGATTGAGTTTGGTGGAATTGATGGAGTTGTGATCAGTTTGACTTAGTTGAACTAGTTGTATTTAGTCTAACTCACAAATACACTAGTGATGAGTGGTGTGAATTAATTAATAATTAATTCAGTAATTATTAACTCATAAATCAAACTAAATAATACATCAATTAACTCAGTGCATGGACAATTCAGTGGAGACAAGTGTTAGAGGTGGGTGAAAGGGTGAGACTACTATCAGTTGTGACTATAGTTGTGCATGAGATTTGCACAATCATTGATCGAGATTGCCAATGAATATTGTGTAGTAAAAGCCAAGGGGATTCAAACTTGGATCTCATTTATTCTCAACTTGATTGCGCAGTAGAGGCAGGCAAACACTGGAGGAGATTTGAACCCGTGACTTGTTCAGATCTGAGCTAGTTTGTGTGTAGCATGTGGAGATAGTATTGAGTACTTGTGAGGAGTATTGTACTATGTATTGTTACATGTTCTCTATCATTATAATATACAGATAGTTGAGGGTTTTCGGTTGCATGCTTTCCCCATTACATACTGTGTTGATATGTGCGATTGATGTTTCAATGTGCACATGCAATTGTTTTTTTTAATTCCGCAAATTGATGATCAATGGTAGGGGAGGTTATGTATTATGCATGCATTCCAAAAATAGTGTATAATCAGGATAATCTCTGTGAATAAGTGTAATATTATTCAAATTTCTACATGGTATCGAAGCAAAGTTGATCATCAGATCTATTATTCAGAAAGTGATTACATTTTATTTCTTCAGGCAGAGTTTGTAATCGGGCCAGGTAGGCTCTGGATTCATCTTTCTTTTGGAAGGTGATATATCCAGTAAATGCCCATACAGTCAATCTCTGTACAAGAAATACTTTGTTCTCACGAATTTTAGATCAGAAGCGGTTGAGTTTTGAGCCAGTGAAATTCCAATTTGCAGCAGTGTTTTCTTGGTGTCGAAGTTGAAATGTATTTCAACGGATTGTGATTGGAGTATGCCCTTGAAGGCAGCTCGAATTATATTGCATGGAAAGACAGGATGGAGGCGGTGTTAGATGACAATGGGTTTAAGGAGTTCATAGATGTTGAAGTCCCAAAGCCTATTGATGCTGCTCAAGTTGAGGCTTGGCAAAAGAAGACAGCAAAGTGTCGAAGGATTCTTTTGGAGGGCGTGAAGGATCACATTGTATCCAGCCTGCATGGAAAGGCTTCTCCATACTTGATGTGGAAAGCATTGATAGATTTATTCCAAAGCAAGAGCGACCAGAGGAAGTTGGCGCTCAAGGATAAACTCAGAAACATTAAGTGTGAGAAAGGAGACAGTATGCCCAAGTATCTCACGAAGTTCACCCAATGCTGAGATGAGCTAAGAAGTGTGGGGGTGATTGTCGATGATGAGGACTTGGTGAGCTTGGCTCTCCTTTGTCTTCCGAAGAGTTGGCATTCCTATCAGGACTTTGTCAATGGTCGGGAGAAATTGCTAGGATGGGAGAGACTTTGGTCTGATCTTGTGCAAGAGGAGATCAGGGAGAATACTGGGGACGGATCTTCATCAAAGGCATATGATAAAGAAAATTGCGGTTTGGCTGCCAAAGAAAAGAAGGGGAAGAACAAGAAAGCTTCTCATTCTGATGCGAAAGGCAAGAAGCAGGACATGTCCAAGGTGAAGTTCTTTCACTGTCACCAGCATGGACATTATGCCACAAATTGTCCACAGAAGAAGAAAAATAAGCAAGCTGCTGGATCTGCAGCGGGAGAGGCCTTAGCCTCGCAATTTGAGCTGGATTTTTTGCTGATCACATGCTTGGTATCAAGTGTGATGGGATGGGTATGGTTCTTGGACAGTGGTGCATCTTTTCACATGACAGGAGATCGAGATTTGTTTTCTGATCTGGATGAGAAAGATCTTGGAGTGCACATCGAGATGGGCGATGATGGTAGATACAGTGCGACCGGTATCGGTACCATTTACTTTGAGAGGGATTCTAGTAAACCCTTCGTATTGAAGGAAGTGATTCATGTTCCAGGATTGAAGAAGAATCTTATCTCTGTGGCGATGTTAGAAGATAAGGGATATGATGTTGTCTTCAGTGAGGGAAAGGCTTTCTCGTGTTGTAAAACAACTGGAGAAACTTGGAACATAGGGGTTCGAGTCAAGAACCTTTATCAATTGCATTTAGATGGTTGCGCAAGAATGGCAGCCAAGGTAGAAGGAGTGGGTAGCCGGGATGATGGCGAGCTGTGGCACCGGAGATTGGGCCACCTTCACCATGGAGCTTTGAAGATACTGCAACAGATTTCTATTGGGCTTCCTAAAGGCACTCTTGTGCAGTTAGATAAATGCAAGGGGTGTACTTTGGGAAAATTTGTGAAAGCCACCTTTCACGAGAAGGATAGTCGTGCCACGATGATCCTTGAGAAAATTCACACAGACGTGTGTGGACCTTTCTTAGTAGCTTCGACAACAGAGCACAAGTAATATGTGATCTTTGTTGATGATTTCTCTCGAAGGTGCTGGATCTTCTTCATGTAGAAGAAGAGCTAGACATACTCAAAGTTCTATGAGTTCAAAGCACGGGTCGAGAAGGAATTGGGGAAGAAGGTGAAGGCTCTTAGGAGCGACAATGGTGGTGAATTCATCTCTGGCGAGTTCAATGACTTCTGCAGCGTAGAAGGGATTCGAAGAGAGCTCATAGCTCCCCATAACCCACAGCAGAATGGGGTTGCTGAGCGGAAGAACCGAACGATCGTGGGTGTTGCACGGGCGATGTTGCATGATCAGGGCCTACCCCCTCACTTGTGGGCGGAGGCATGCAATACTGTAGTATACGTGCAGAACCATTGTCCTCACAAGATACTTGGCATGAGTACACCCGAGGAGGCTTATTCTGGTAAGAGGCCTGATATTTTCCATTTGAGGATTTTTGGTTCTCTTGTTTACATGCATGTGATGAAGGATGCCAGGAAGAAGTTGGAGCCAACCACAGAGGTTGGGATATTTGTGGGGTACACTGATACGCCCCACAACTATCATGTGTATTTGCCAGACAGTCGCAAGACTTTTGTGCGACATGATATCAAATTTCAGGAGGAGAAAGCCATGAAGTGTTCGCATGAGAGGGAGCCACACTTGCATGCATATGAGGAGCTATTAGCTCCTAAGGATGAGCTTCAGGATGTGGATCAACCACAAGATGAAGTTCATGGAGTGGAAGAGACCACTCATGCAATGCCAACCATTAGAGGGTGAAAGCGCACTATAGAAGCTGAGTGACTGGCTCAAGATGCAGAGAAGGTTCTGCGACCACCTATAGCATAGCGCAGACAAAGACAGTCACCTGATTGGTACATTGGATACATGGTTCTTGTGAGAAAATGTGTCATGACTGAGCCATCCTCTTTCGAGGATGCTATGGAGGATCCCGCATGGGTAGATACCATGGTGGAAGAGTATGATTCGATTGTCAGAAACAATGCATGGGAGATTGTCCCAAGACCGGAGGGGAAATTAGTGGTGGGTTCGAGATGAATATACAAAGTGAAGCAGGTAGCTGACGAGAGTGTGGAGAAGTACAAGGCAAGATTTGTTGCCCGAGGCTTCTCATAGATAGAGGGGATCGATTATGAGGAGACCTTTGCACCTGTCACAAGGTATTCTTCCATACAAACGATTCTTGCTCTCTCAGTGCAGATGGGGTGGCACATCCATCAGATGGATGTGAAGACTACGTTCCTCAACGGAGTCATTAAGGAGGAGGTGTACATAGAGCATCCCAAAGGTTTCGATATCTTCAGCAGTGAGTCGCATGTGTGCAAGCTCAAGAGAGTGTTGTATGGGTTGAAATAAGAACCTCATTCTTGGTACACATGAATAAACAATTATTTCACCGGACTTGGATTCTCCAAGAGTGAGGCGGATCCCAACCTATATGAGATAGTGGTGGAGGGTAAGTTGCTGATCATTATAATTTATGTAGATGATTTAATTTTGACAGGAGATGAGCTGTTGATACTTTCATGCAAGAGGATCTTGCTAGAGAGTTTGAGATGAAGGACTTGGGCCTTGTTCATTATTTCTTGGGATTGGAAATTTGGCAGCGCAGTGATGGGCTATTTGTTTCTCAGGGTAAGTATGCCTAGGAGATACTGGAGAAGTTCAACATGCATGGCCGCAAGCCTGTTGATACTCCTCTTCCTGGAGGTTGGAGGAAAGAGGATGCTACTTCAGCGGAGGTAGTGGATGCCACTGTTTATTGACAGTTGGTGGGGTCGCTTATTTATCTAGTCAATACACGACTTGATATATGCTATGCTGTTAACTAGCTTTCACAAGCTATGGTTAAGCCAACCAAGTTCTTCTGGAAGGCAGGCAAGCATGTATTGTGTTATCTCATAGGCACATCGGGATATGGATTGTGGTACAAACAGGAGGATGAGGTGAAGCTATGTGGCTTCACGAATGCAGATTGGGCAGGGAGCCCAACGGACAGAAAGAGCACATCTGGAGGGATCTTCAGTATTAGGTCGACAACAGTTTCTTGGTACAGCAGGAAGTAGAGATCCATGGCACTCAGTTTAGCAGAGGCCGAGTATATGGTAGAAAGTTTGGCTGCATGCGAGGCTATATGGATGAGGAAGATCTTGGTCGGGTTGCTCAGGTCACACTTGAAGCCTACTGTGATTTATTGTGATAAATAGAGTTGCATTAAACTCTTGGCTAATCCAGTATTTCATGATAGATCCAAGCACATTGACATCAGGTACCATCATATAAGAGATTTTGTGCAGCGGAGAATCATGTTACTTTCATACATTCCCACGGAGGATCGGGATGGTGATATCTTGACGAAGGTGCTCACCAGGAGTAAATTCGAATACCACAGAGGTAGGATAGGCGTTGCAAATAATCCATATCTTGTTGAGAGGGAATTTTGAAAATGCAACAAGATGATGGAGCTTAGTGAAAAGAAGTCACCTTCACTAAGTGGTTCGTAGGATATTTTTGGCGCAAAGTCTATTTTTAGACTATGTCTATTTTAAGACATATGGATCATGGTCTATGAGTTGCAGGATGCTATTTATGGATGATTTTTCATGTTCGTAAAAATAGATGGACCTCTATTTTTAGACATATGGGCGGAGTCTATTTTTAAACTACCAGTCAAAAAATAGAACAATCGAATATTATTAGCTCTTAATAATATTTGGACTGTAAACATTATCTTATCCTCTTGCAACACTTCAGTTCGAGCTATGAATGTAGCACACGCAACTGACAGAAGGAAATACGCTTTTCCTATGGGTTAGTTGAGCTATTGCATGATGGACTTCAGTTAGAACTCAAGTGATTGAGTTTGGTGGAGTTGATTGAGGAGTTGATGGAGTTGTGATCAGTTTGACTTAGTTGAACTAGTTGTATTTAGTCTAACTGACAAATACACTAGTGATGAGTGGTGTGAATTAATTAATAATTAATTCACTAATTATTAACTCATAAATCAAACTAAAGAATAAATAAGTTAACTCAGTGCATGGACAGTTCAGTGGAGACAAGTGTTAGAGGTGGGTGAAAGGGTGAGACTACTATCAGTTGTGACTATAGCTGTGCATGAGATTTGCACAATCATTGATCGAGATTGCCAATGAGGATTTAGCAGTACAAGCCAAGGGGATTCAAACTTGGATCTCATCTATTCTCAACTTGGATTGCGCAGTAGAGGCAAGCAAACAGTGGAGGAGATTTGAACCCGTGACTTGTTCAGATCTTAGCTAGTTTGTGTGTAGCATGTGGAGATAGTACTGAGTACTTGTGAGGAGTATTGTACTATGTATTGTTACATGTTCTCTATCATTATAATATACAAATGGTTTGGGGTTTTCAGCTGCATGATTTCCCCATTACACACTGTGTTGATATGTGTGATTGATGTTTCAATGTGTACATGCAATTGTTTTTTTTAACTCCGCAAATTGATGATCAATGGTAGAGGAGGTTATGTATTATGCATCATTCTGCAAATAGTGTATAATCAGGATAATCTCTGTGAATAAGTGTTATATTATTCAAATTTCTACAGTAAAAACACTGTATATATGATTTGATTGTGTGTGTGTGTCATAGTGTGACTTTTAGAGTTTTTATGTGGTTTGTAATCTGCTTTGCATTTGTTGCAGATGCCAGAATCTTTGGAACCATTTGTTGGTTATGCCGATGGTGCTAGTCGTAGTATGCAGAACCTATCTTCTGCAGCATGGGCCATATTCACTCCAAGTGGCGAGTTAGCAAGTTTTCAAGGGATTTGTATCATTCTTTATATGAACAATATCACTGTGTATAGTGCATTAATCGAACTCCCATTTCACTTGGAATTCACTGAATCATCATTAGGATAGAATCACAACTTGTCGTACTACAACTTACGAATGTTTATGTCGTTCGAAATCCAAGTATTCATCATATGTTCCTTAGAGTTTGTCTCTTGGAAAGACATTTTGATTACATTCAATATCAACATATTTCCAGAAACTTTTACACATTGATTGATTCTTTAGCGAATTATGTGTTAAACAGACATATACGATATATGTAAAAAGTAAAATTTCAATTCACATCAACAGGTGAATAGGATTACACATAATCATACAGAAACACTGAAAGTAAGATAGATAGATGTTCAAAGTTTTTACCAAAATTTATGTCCAAGACATGTTGGTCATCTGACCTCAAAACCTCAAAATGCATACAGTAAATCATCCTAAGTAGATCTAAGAGAGTACTTCCTGACAGCAGTTGAATATAGCTGTCTCAAGACACTCGAGCACATACTACATGTATGATCTATTCGCCAGATGAAGTGTTGCACTACCTTCAAACTTTGCGATGGTAAAGAGGATTGTTCACAAGGGATTATCACGAACATCCCTGATGTTTATCTTTCCATCATTCCTAGGTTGTGTACCTGGCCGGTAGAATTGTCAAATGTAGTCCCCCACTGATTCATCCCCACGGGAAGAACCTGATAGAGAAATGGGGGCACCACATCTCAAAAATCCTGTGAGAAAGTAAATATCAATGATCAATAGAGGGAGCACTTTGTCCCCTATGTGAAAATCATGTTCTGCTAGATCCCATGAATGAACCAAGAACTCTAATAGTTCTAACTGTTGCCTCATCCTAGATAACCTGAAATATTGATGTAACCCACAATATCTGAGGGCCTCAATAGTACCGGGATCATTTAGGGAAACCATATCATGTTCTTCATGTTCTCTTTCACACCAAGTGATAGCCATTCTGATTCGATCAAAGTCTGAAATCATACCATAGGCTTAGTCAGGATCCATTTCATGCAAACAACTGAAGAGATTTTGGGTAGAAATGATGAAACAAATTTCCAAACTACGCCAAGCACACCCCTGGTCTTGAGACAGTGCATTGCAGAGCAATTCCCCTTCTACTTGACTACACTGTAGCGCAATTTTCGATGCATTGGGGTGTGTTGATCCCAGGGTGTGGTATATTTGCCCTAGGGACCCCAAAACCATAAAATTTTTGCCTGAAACTAAAAAATAATGACCTTAAATGAAAGAGAAGAGGTAGCTCTCCTACTTGGTCCTGACAACACGAAGAATGATCCATAGAAACCCCTGCAATCAACTGTTGAAGTTTGAGGTAAAAACTAGTTCAGAGCACAAAAACTGAATGGTAAATGTCGAATGGTAAAAATGACTTGGTAAATTCTTTTTTTATAGCTATTTAATGTTCATTAAATGAATAAACTATAATTTTTACCTATTTTTACCAATTCAACAACTATGTTTAATTCATTTGGTGGTTCTTTGAGCAGGTTTACAGATAACATAGTGAATTTGACGTGCATGATCGTAAATTGTACTTTTGACCATAGAGCATACTTTTATCTCTTTTTCGAGCTCTGTTAAAAATAAAAAAGGAACCCCCTTGGAGTCCTCTTTAAGCTCTTTTTAGACTCTTGAAATATGAAAAGATTGTCCGCCGCTTGTCCTTTTTAGCTTGTAAATGTATTGGAAACAACATCTACTTAGTATAAGTTTAACCCTTTTTCAGACTGAGTTAGATTACTTACGAAAAAAGAATACGTTGTTCGATCATGGTCAACAAGTTCTCTCTTATATTATTTTACGCTTTTTCGCACTTGAGAGACAAATTTACGAAAAAAAACTTGTGGAGTTTTCTTTTTGTCCCTTTTCAAACTCTCTAAACATGAAAAGGATCGATTTCTCATTGTCGTTAAACTCGTTAAAACATCAAATAGCGACAAATTTGTCCATCATGACAGGATCGAGTTTCACCTTCACTAGCATCGTCAAAACATCACATAGTGATGGATTCACCCGAAGGGTGGAATTATACATCAAGCATATGTTATACTCCTCAAGCTTGTTAAAAAAATAAAGAGGTAATAGTCAACGATGACTAGGGAAAATGGGAAAAGGGATAAATCACTTTATGGTATCAAGTTGCTCTTGAACATGACACTTCCACTTCATCTCTATGACTATTTGGGTTGGGTTATCTGCTTGATGGTTATCATACCTATGGTCTATCACGCCATCCATCACTTTGGTTTTGGGTCAATAATGCCAATTCATTCAGTGTCGCCAACATGTTCAAAGAGAAGTCACTCATTAAACTTCATCCTTTGTAATACTCATAAACCTTCAATTTCATGACTGCCATTCCTAAACATTGTGTCGTCAGTCACATTCTGTCTTCAAAATCATTACACTCTTTTCATTTCATTGATGGGGGATACATCAATGCCCTCCTGCGATGAGTTGCATCTTGTCAACATCAACACATTATCCATGAAGTTGACTTAGAAACACCCTTCCAGTACCTTGAGGCTTGCATACATCATTGGCAAGTTTCTCGCTTCCGGTGACAGGTTGACATCACAGGCCTTCGACCAAAATACTTTGTATTATGTTCGACATCAAAACATATATTCACACCATGCAAAATGTACTGTATTATCTTGAGGGTCGTTATCATTATCGGTGATTTTTCTCATGTCTGTTAACAGCTTACATCATTGGATGGTAATCTGATGGTGTCTTCCCATGTTCGACTTCAGATCACACTTTCACATTGTTAGACTTGTACTTGAGTGAATGATTAGATGAGATAGAAGACCTGAATCTAGTTTCATACATCTGGGCTGGGATTTCAGGAGAGTACTAAATCATCTGTACGATGGATTTAAACAGGCGGTCATCCTATCATGGGTCTATATTTGTAGAGAACTATTTGATTTATGTACATGTAATGAAAAATTTATATGCTGAGTATGGGTATGAATTCCCTCAACAATTCATGAAAAATTCAAATATGTCATGATATTATGTATTGTAATTGATGCAGTTCAACATCCGCTTCAAATCCTCCTCATCACATCATAAATCATATCACTCGACATTATCATTTTCGACTTCATGCTTTAGGGGGAAAATGTTATAGGTTTATTTGGGCACATCACTCTCGAGGATCAAATCAGTACCAATAGGGCTCATCAAACCCTAATTCAGTTGCTACATGCCCTAGACAAGTCATCATATTGAATGCTTTCATCCATAAAAGTTTCCTAGCTTGAAACCCTACTGAAATGCCTCCTTGGGACACCAGCGCGCCCTTAGACAGGGAACACTACTTTGCATAGCAGTTAGGCCCATTCAGACTTGCGTTGTAGTGAACTTAGGCCCACTTATACCTACACCGTGTGAGGATGAGCGAAATTGACATAGGATTTTTGGAATATTCCTTAATTCTAGAGAATTGTAGAAGGATGCCCAACTCTTATCTCATCCTATGAGATCGATTTTGGATAGGATATGGATCTTTCAACCCTCCATCCTCTCATCCCTTCCTCCATAAAAACTAACTATCCAATTATGGAATACCATTCAATGCCCTATTTATGACAAAACCACCTGCATTTCCCTATAAATTGACCACTCATCATAGTGATCAAGGAGTTGGAACTTGGATGTTGTAGAGAAATATTGTTGGTTTGAGACTTGAGATCATTGTCAAGTAATATTATGTTGCTGGATTGATGTGTTATTGGTGTGATAGGGTTTTGGACTAAGCTGGATGAGTGACACATGATCGAACAACATTGGGTGTAACTTTTCCTTCTATCAATCAATAAAGTTGTTTTTTCCTTTTCCAATACTTTTGTCTATACCTATGATGAATGTATGTTCAAATGTTGTTGATTCAATTTGTTTATAGTATATATATCATATGCTTTGATTGTTTTCATCTTCTGTTTATGTTGGCAAGAACTGATTGAGCGAATTCAGTTTGAGCGGGAGCGATGGGAGCAATTCAAAGGAGATCAAAGGAAGTAAAGGATCACAAGTAGGTTCCTTTATTTTATCTGTCTATTGTAGGAAAAGGTTAAACATCTTTACTTTTGTTGTTCTAAGTGTAACTACCCACTTAGGGAATATGTATTTATCCGTAGGTATAAATTTCATATAATAGTTATCGAGCTACATGTATATTTTCCTCATTAGTTTTGGCATGCATGGCATATGCATGTGTTTTGTTGGTTGTGATCTGCCATTGGCACACAGGATGGTTGGGATTGACATTAGATTTCCTAGCCTTTCCATTTCCTGGATAGCCATGGTGATTGTGGATTTGTTTTCCTTGTTTTGTTTTGGGTTGGTTCTCATGTTTCCTTAGCTTGGGTTGAGTTATTAGTCCTAGAAGCACTAGTTGGACAAACACTCTTGAAGCTTTGTAACAACTTGGGTTGACATACTAGCCCGAGAAGCCTTGGTTGGAAAAATGCTCTAGAAGCATTTGGTGGGTTGAGTTACTAGTCCTAGAAACCCTGGTTGGACAAACACTCTAGAAGCCTAGTAAAAGATGTGGGTTGAGTTACTAGTCTTGGAAGCCTTGAGTTACTTGTAAATGAATGAATAATGTTTCTATGACCTAATGGATGAAATGGAAGTTGATGTGTTGAGGTATCAATATTTCTTAACGATTTTTAGCTAAGTATGAGACCCCTATGCTCATATATGTTATTTACACCTGTAGATTACATATTCATGATGTGTTTGACGAAATTCCTATCATGGCTAGTAGGGGTCTAGTCAAGGTCTTATTCAAGTAATTGCATTTGTACTGTCATTTCTTTGTTATTTTACTATTATGAAGGTCTCATTCAATTCTTGGCAGTGACTTGGGCTCCGGGTTTGTAAAAATGGCTCAAATCCCAAGGGTGTGGGCGCAACTCTTTGAAAAATAGTCCCTAGATGCTAGCTTGTAGGCTTGTGAGAGCGTCCAAAGGTCCCTGGATGATGGAATGTCCATAGAATGAGAGCGTCCAAAGGTCAAGTGGTCCAAAATCTTAGTGGGACCTAGGGGCTGGTTGGAAGAAGGGTTGGATTGGCTCCTTAGGGTCCTCATGTTAATCTTGAATGTCTGTATGGTGTTTTTCCATCAGTTCCACTTCCTTAATGTGACTTAGGAATTCGAATCATATCATAGTGGCCTCTCGTCGCATGTTTACCCTAGCTAGTAGGTTGCTTGGGTAGATGTGGGACAAGGGTGTTACAGAGTGGCATTAGAGCATGGTTTGCCCCTCGGACTGGATGGTCTGTTTGTTGGTCATGCATGCATGTTGGTTGAATGTGTGTCTCTTACGCTTGCATTCCATGTGCTTGTTTCATTTGCATGATGCTGATCATGGTTGTAGTGATGTCGTCATGTGGAAGTTGATGTTGTTATTGGGAGTGCATCATCGTGAGTGTATGACTGGTTACATGTTGTTATATTTTGTTTACATGTATCATTTTGTATGCTTGGTTACATGTATCATTCTTGTAGGTTTGGTTACAAGTATTGTTCGTTTATGCTTGATTACACGTGTTTATTCGTGTGTGTGGTTGGTTACACATTGCTTATGCGTGTTAATGTTGTAGTTTTTAACCCCATATAGAAATTACCTGCATACGAATTCTAAAATACATAAAATAAACAATGGCGAGAGCATAAAACATAAAACATATATACACAAAGATTTTCCCCTGGATCCAAAAATTGAGACCACCAGATTGATTTTTCATTATGTTCCTTTCAATATTACAATACATACATATACATGCCGAAGCATCCATAAACCCCAATCCATTAACCTTGGATTAGAACATAACCATAGCTCCCTTGAACAGATCTACAAAATACCATGGATAGAAAACCATCATGCCAAAAATTGTGTGTGAAATCCATGCACAAAACCATATGTAGGCCCACCCAAATAATATAGGGTCCAAAAAAAAAAGTTTCCAGTGAACTGCACCGAACCCCGTGCAGGGGGGCTACTGCCCCCTACATACCCACTGACCGCGCCCTGTGCATGGTGTACTCGTGGAAAGAATATGACACAACCCAAAAAATGTTTGCATGTGGTCAAGTGTACAATGATGTAGAGGTTGTTTTCATGCATGAGGTCGTGGTATGTGTTGTTGTTAAGGTCATGCATTTATGACTGGACCCTAGCTAGAATGATGGTTGCATGGTTATATGATTATGTATTATGTTTCTATATGATGTCATGATTATGTTATACATGTATCACGTTGATTTTTTGATCTTGCAGACTAGGTATCCTCCCCGAGCTATACTATGGTACATTGGTTTATTGTGATTTGGTTTAACCAACATGATATACCTTGTAGGAAGAAATATGAAATGGCTAGCAATATGGTAGACTGCAAAGGCTTTCACTATGAATTTGATGGGTAGTATGGTGTTGGAAATTCTTCCAATTTGGTAGACACATTGAGAAGCTTAAAGTAATAAATAAGGAGTTGTAAGGTAGATAATGACAGAATCATACAGGCACAGGTGAAACTAGCAGAGGTAAATGCAATGATACTTCAGAGTTCGTCAAATTTTAAGCGATAGGGACCACTTCGGATCAGCCATGAGCAGGAGGAAAAAACTAATGGGACATATTGTAGTAGGTTGCATGGTGGTCATTGGTCAGATAATGATGACACGGTCAAAGATTGAAGATTGTTGGACACTCGGGATAGGAGAAGCGATAGACACTGGTACCATTCTAGTTCTGGTTCTGACAGGGATGATAATCAATATTGTTATAATCTGTACAAGAGGAGTGATAGGGGGTACTTGCCATATGAATTTAAGAAATCAAAGACACCAACATTTGATGGAGAGATGAAAAAATCACAGGATGTAGAGGCATGGTTTCTTGGTACGAAGAATTTCTTCAGGTTGCGTGACTATTCAGAGAACATGAAAGCCAAAGTAGCTACATTCAGTCTCAAAGGTAAAGCACACATTTGGTGGGAAGATGTGAAGAATGTCAGAGGTATATAGGAGGAGGACTTGACTTGGAATGCAATGAGTGATTGTTCAAATTGAAGTACCTATCAGAGAGATACTTTGATGATAGGGAAAATGAATTCTATGAACTAAAGATGGGATATATGATAGATGATGAGTACATTAGCAAGTTCTTGGAGCTACTGAGGTATGTTCCTTACCTAAAGGAGGATACGGACAAGATTCATAGATTCACTAGTGGGTTACCAATGGCATTCAAATATAGGATTGATTTCAATGAGACAGATCATTGGAGGAGGCCATTTGAAAGCTAAAGCATTGCTATGAACAATCGAAGCGCATATTTGAGACTAAGCTAGACTGGAAAGGAAATGCATAGAACAAAGGAAAACAGAACAAGAAGAGAGTAAGACCACAAGATTTAGGTAATAAGGAGAATGTTGCAACACCTAAGAGGTTCAATGCATTTGACAAAGGATAAGGACATCGATCTGAGGAGTAGAACATGGATGCAAACTAGAAATCTATAGAGTGTTGGACTTGTGGAAAAGATCATCGCAGGAGATATTGTCCACATAATCAGGGTGGTAGGCCTCATATATATAGTGCACAGGATGCATAAACTCTTGGTGATGTTGGTGAGAGCGTTCCTCATATTTATGTAGTACTGGATAACAAATAGGTAGACAATCAAACATATATCATTGAAATGGATGATAAGCTTTGTGATCAAGTTATTTCTATTTTGACTGACCCTAGATCTAATTATAGCTATGTTAGTCTTGACTTGGTGGATAAGTGTGGTTTGAGTAAGGAATTGCATGCAACATCTTGTTTAGTGCAGTTGGCTACATGTAAAAAGAAGTGAGTTCACCATTGGTTAAGAGCTTGTGCATTTGATTTGAATGGTATGCCTATTGTAGCACATTTGAATGTATTACCGTTGGGATCATATAGTATGTTTTCGGGAATGGATTGGTGGTACCTTCATAGAACCAAGGTGGATTGTTATGTCAAATCCATTGAGTGTGTTGATGACAATGGGGAACCAAGAGTCTTCACGGAAATAAGAAATCCACATCAGCTAGGGTGGTGATAGTTTTGCAAGCAAAGTGTAGTCACAAAAAAGGATGTGTGTTATTTGAAGTGCACATTTCTAGTGATAAAGGTAAGGAAGTTGAGGATGCATATGTTTTGTGAAGGTACCCAATTCTATAATAGTTTGAAGATGTATTTCCCAAGGACATTACAGATTTTCCATCTCACAAGTAGCTAGACTTTTCTATTGAGTTAGTGCCAGGAAAAGATACAACATCAAAGGCACCTTATAAGATGAGCACACCTAAGTTGGTAGAGTTGAAGCTACAATTGAAGGAAATGTTGGACAAGGGATACATTAGGCCAATTGTATCACCATGGGGTGCACTAGAGTTGTTTATGAAGAAGAAAGATGGTACTCTCAGATTATGCATTGACTATAGGAAGTTGAACAAAATGACCATCAAGAACATGTATCTGTTACTGAGGATTGATGACTAGTTCAATCAGTTGAAGGGAGCAGTAGTGTTCTCAAGGATTGATTTGAGATCCAGATATCATCAGGTATGCATCAAAGAGGATAAATTTTACAAGGAAACCTTTTAGACCAGGTATGGGCATTATGAGTTTGTTGTAGTTCCATTTGGCTTAACTAATTCTCCAACTACATTTATGTGTTTGATGAATAATGTGTTGTGTCCGTATTTGGATAATTTTGTTATTGTGTTCATTGATGACATAATGGTATATTATAAAAATGAGGAAGAGCATGTCGAGAATTTAGCAGCAATGTTGAGGTCGTTGAGAGAGGATGAATTGTATGCTAATCTCATCAAGTGTAGTTTCTTTCAGACTAAGGTACACTACTTTGGGAATGTTGTCTGCAAGGAGAGAATTGCAGTAGATCCAGAAAAGATAAGGGTCATCATGGAGTGGGTAGCTCCCAGGAAGGTAAATGAGGTGATATCTTTCATGGGGTTGGCAAGCTATTATAGGAGGTTCATCATGAAATTCTCACATATTTCTTATCATATCACATCATTGCAGAGGAAAGGTAAAAATTTTGATTGGAAAGACGAGTGTGAGGCTAGTTTTGTGTAGCTTAAGCAACTGTTGACACAGTTGTTGACACATGCACCAATGTTAAAGATTGCAGATCCAGAGAAAGAGTTTGTAGTATGCATAGATGCTTGCAAGAAAATACTTGGTGGAGTCCTTATGTAGGATGGATAAGTGGCATGCTATGAGTCGAGAAAACTAAATGAGCATGAGAAGAATTACCCCACACATGATCTTGCATTGGAAGCGATTATACATGTGTTGAAGATGTGGATACACTATCTTCTGGGCAAGAGGTTTACACTGATGAGTGATCACATTGGTTTGTAGTATCAATTTGACCAAATGAAACTGAATGGTGGGCATGCTCAGTAGCTGGCTATGATTAGTGAGTTCAATTTTGAGATCAGGTACATCAAAGGTAAAAAGAATAGAGTGGAAGATTATCTTAGCAGGCAGATATAGGTAAATCACTTAGCAGCTATGAGATCATATGAGACAAACTTATAGGATAAGATCTTGCAGGATGTTAGATATATGGAGATTATACATAGGTTGCAGTAGAGTAATGGTACATGTACATGTGGTAGTATAGGTACAAGTGATATTACATGTAAAGGTACAGGTATGGGTAAAGGTACATCTAATGGTACAGGTACACGAATAGGGCTAGATGCACATGATGTGGACTATTGCCTTACAACAAATTGATTGGATGGGTTCAGAGACCGGATATATGTGCCAGATAGTAGTGATCTCAAGAAGGTGATCTTGAGGGAGTTTCATGCGAATCCATATTCGGGTCACCCAAGTTATTAGAAGACAGTCATAGCAATGAAGAGATTTTATTATTGACCGAACTTGAAGAGGGATGTAGCAGAGTTTGTGGCTAGGTGTTTTGATTATCAGCATGTGAAGGCATAGTGTAAAAATCCAGGTAGAATGCTACAACTGATTACGATTCCATAATGGAAATGGGAATTCATTTCCATGGACTTCATCACATGTTTTCCAAGGACATTGAGACAACATAATTCCATCATGGTTATTGTGGAGAGGTTGACAAAGGTTGTACATTTCATTCTAGTTAAGTCTACAATCTCAGCTAGCGATGTAGCACATGTATTCATCATAGATGTGATCCTTTTGCATGGTATTACGAAGAAGACTATGCTAGATAGGGATGTGAAGTTCACTTCCAAGTTTTGGAAGGAGTTTTTTGTAGGTTTGGGCATAGAGTTGGTTTTGGAAGGAGTTTTTTTGTAGGTTCAACAAGATATTGGAGGACATGTTGAGGATGTATGTGATGCATCAACTTCAGAAGTGGGAAGAGTACCTTTCACTCGTAGAGTTTGCTTACAATAATGGGTTTTAAGAATATTTGAGGATGATTCCATTTGACACATTGTATGGGAAAAGTTTCAATACTCTTGTTAGTTGGAGTGATCCAGCTAACGGGATGTTGATTGGACCAACAACCTATTGATATGCACTGCCTCTGAAAGTGGAAGTCCATGATGTTTTCCATGTGTATGTTAGAGATGATGATCATGTGATCGAGTATTCTGTATTGCACGTGGTACCATATGGAGAATTCCAGCTGGAGCCTAGTGAAAATTCCATGTAATAAAACTTAACAAAGGAAAAAATAATAACCACGGTTGATGGGACACTTATTCCAAGCTGAATGTTGGGAAAGACATCTTAGTGTGGGTGTTCGTTTGATTATTAATGGCTAAGGAAATTGGAAAAGGAAATGGCTAAGGATTTGGAAAGGAAAAATGGCATTTTTGGCACATTTACTTATGAAATAATGGAAATTAGGAGAAAAGGGAGGTGAAAGGTCACAGGTTTCATGTGAGGAGGAAAATGAACGAAAATAATGGAAAATGAAGAAAATAGAGGCCTCATTCATAAAATTTCTTTTGAGGATCAGTTGGTAACCGTTTTCAGTTCAGTTTTGGAGCTCTCTCATTATCCTCTCTTTCTCATACTCTTGGATACTTAGAGTTTTCTTGGAGCACTCTTGGAGGGTGTGGCATACTTGTATTTTCTTAGCAAGAAGGAAAAGGAAGAAAAGGAAAGTGCAAGGGGACATCGAGATCAACAACTACAATGAATTTTGCTTGCAGTTACCGAGTTGCATGCATGTTTTCCTCACTAGTTTTGGCATGCATGGCACATGCATGTAGTTTTTTAGTTGTGACCTATCATTGGCATGGAGGATGGTCGGGATTGACAGTGGATTGCCTAACCTTGCCATTTCTTGGATAGCCATGGTGATTGTGGATTTGTTTTCCTTATTTTGTTTTGGGTTGGTTCTCATGTTTCCTTAGCTTGGCTGGAGTGATTAGTCCTAGAAGCCCTAGTTGGACAAACGCTCTAGAAGCCCTGTAATAACTTGGGTTGAGTTACTAGCCCTAAGAAGCCTTGGTTGGAAAAACACTCTGGAATCCCTTGGTGGATTGGGTTACTAGTCCTGGAATCCCTGGTTGGACAAATTCTCTAGAAGCATGGTAAAAGTTGTGGTTTGAGTTACTAGTCACAGAAGCCTTGGTTAGACAAACGCTCTAGAAGCCCTGAAAGGCTTGGATAGAGACCAATTTGATGATGGTTTTGGGATGTCTGACCATGAGGTGGAAAGAATATTTGATGGGTTGAGGTGCATGGCCTCTGGAAGTGCTGGATGGTTTTGGATTGATGTGTTCTATGAGATCCCACATTCATGCTTGGAATATGGCATGAGGGTGAATGGCTGAAGAGATATTTGGCTCAGCCATTCTATGGTCAAGTGGAACATGGAAGACCCATCTCGAGTTTGGATTTTTCATCATTAATATGAGGTTATTTCTCCTTGTAATTCTATTAGTATTATACAAGTTATAATTGGTTTATATGGCTGTGATTTCATTTGTATTTATGTTGCTATTGCGCTGGTTATATATATGTTTTTTGACAGTAGCTATGTATGGCTCTCATCATGTTTTTAATTTTAAATGAATGAACAATGTATCTATGACCTAATGCATGAAATGGTAGTTGATGTGTTGAGGCATCAATGTTTCTTAGCAATTCTCAGCTAAGTATGAGACCTCTATGCTCAGATATGTTATTTACACATGTATATTACATATTCATGATATGTTTGATGAAATGCTTATCATGGCTAGTAGGGGTCTAGTCAAGGTCTTATTCAAGTAATTACATTTGTATTATAATTTCCCTGTTATTTTATTGTTATGAAGATGTCATTTTATTCTGGGTAGTGACCTGGGCTCTGGGCCTAAAAAAGTTGCTCAAATCCCCAGGACACTGGCACAACACTGTGCAAAATAGTCCCTAGACGCTGGCTTGTAGGCCTATGAGATAATCCAGAGGTCCTTGGACATTGGCATACCCACAGCATGGGAGCATACATAGGTCAAGTGGTCCAAAATATCAATGGGGCCTAGGGGCTAGTTGGAAGAAAGATTGGCTTGGTTCCTGAGGGTCCTAATGATGATGTTAAATGTCTGTATGGTGTGTTTTCATTAGTTCCACTTCCTTAACTTGACTTGGGAGTTCAACGCATATCATAGTGAAATCTCATCGCATGTTTACCTTGGCTGGCCATTTTCTTGGGTAGATGTGGGAGGAGGGTGTTACATTTGACCTTCCAAGGTTTTGGGTTTTCGGCCTTCCAACTTTTCGAGCTTCCCGCCTTCCTGGCTCATTGTAATCCCATAGCCTTTCTAAATAAGCTTTCGGGCTTCTAACCTTCCAGAATTCTGACCATCCAAGATTTTCGATTTCCTGACTTTCCACTTCCTCGACTCACTTTAATCTCATAGTTTTTTTAAATAAGCTTCTGGGGTTCTGACCTTTCGTGGTTCCGAGGACTCCTCCTAAGGAATTAAAGGTCCTTACTTTGAATGTCAATAACTTTTGATCTAGGAGGCCATTTGTAGACTTCAACATATCGTTGGAAAGATATTATCAAACAATTTCTAACTATATAATTTCCAAGAGCATATGAGAAAATCTCCTAATGTAGAAATGCCTCCAAAATATGGACCTCCCAATCATCACAATCATCTTTTAATGGCTTCTTTAATAGGCCTTGTAATATGATGATCCTCTACAAGATACTAAAACAACCATGGGACACCCCTTGAGCTAGACACATCAAGGAGTTCATTGCTAGGCTAGTTACAATCACAACTAGGCTAGTGGACGTCAAAGCCAACATATGCTACCACAAACATCCCTGCTAGTCTGGTTGACATCAAAGCCAACACTCTTGTTGTAACTATCAACTAGACACTGCTAGTTGTCCAACAAATCTCCTAGCATGATTGTTGACATCAATGCCAACATATTACTGCTGCTAGCTATCTTGTTAATGCCAACTGTCCAATAATCTCCCCCTTTGGAATTAATGGCAACACCTCTTCACTTCTCCCATTGATGACCAACTCTCATGTTGCTTCCAGAATTCTCCTTGCATGAGCCATCAATGGATTTCTCTCCTCTACATGGGCCCTCGCATCTTACTCTCCAATGCGATTATATCCCCTTTTGATATCAATAGCAAAGGGATACAATTTGCTTCTTCTTTCCCTTTCAGTCTCAGATTGGGGCTTTGGTTGTTGATGTGTGTTCTGTGTTTGCACAGTTCTCTTCAAGGGATAATATCTCCTCAATGGGGCATTAGAAGTCTTTCACCCAATCTCAACTCTCTTGTTGCTATTGATTCTCTGTGAACTGGACATTTGTGACATGATCCCCTGAATATATACTACCTCTACTTTGGATAATCCTCCATTTTTGAAATCCTTAGTCCATTGGTTTTATACTCTCTCTTCCAATGCATCTTTTGTACGAATTAAAGGAAATTGATACCAAGTAAAACTCCTTATGGTATTTCTACTATTGCAAATACCATCGATTAATGATGCATTTGGATTGCTCTTCAATGATACTACTACTTCTTGGATTGTTCTCACTTCTCCTAAGCATCTTCATTAATCAACTCTTCTTCCCTTGAGATCATGCTACTCCAAATATATATTGTTGCTTAAAAAATACCAATTGCACCAAGAAATTGATATGATTTGGAAACCGTACCAGGAAAATTCTAATACCTCCTTTCGAAAAGAAATGGCCATTTACACAAAAGGTTTCTCTATATGAACCTAGACCACCAATTGACATAGTGATACCAATTGAAAGTTAAGGGACATTCAAAGCTTGTACGCATTGTGTTTCATGAACACAAGAATGCTACGAAAAATCAAATTTAAAACTTAAATGAAATAAGGATATTTCACCCAAGATGCAAACCTTACATTTCTTATGTAATGTTTCTTCTTCATGCTGACAAAATTATTGCTTGCTATTTCTACCAAAGTAGCTCTCCTTGAGCTAGTTCTCTCTGATCTCCTACATATGCTTCCTTGTGTCTATGTGGGGACATATCTTGTGGACCTGACTTGACTATGGGTTTCTTGTCATTCCACACTTCTGTTGCAACTCATATTCTTATCACACCATAAAGTGTTGTGAACTCCCCCTGAAATCACATTCACTTCCTTTTCCTCTCTCTTTCTCTATTGATATATTTGAAATAAAACAATTTATTACTGTAATAAACAACGAGCTTGGTCATACCTTCAATATCGTTCAGATGCATCTCATTTATATAATCATTTACGTCTGCATCTAACTTGTTTGAGCTCACTTGAGGCCATTATATTCTTTTAATGAAGAGAAACAAAGGATTTAATCCCACTTATCAGATCATCCTTCTTCTTCATCGAAACCTTCTTTGGTCGAGCCTTGACAACAACATTTCTTTCCAGCTTCTCTTTTGCCATTGTTGAGATTTTTCAAGCTGCATATGGCTAAAGGACACCCCTCTTTTTGTTCCTATGTCTATATATGTACCTTCTTGTTGCATTTTTTTCCTTACAACGGGGGTCGTTGCAGGGGTAAGAGGAAATTTCTTCTCATTTTTCTTCTATTGCCACTAGACTTAAAATAGTTCTGATTGAAATCATTTTAACAATGGTACCCAAACATATTGTTCGAAAAACCTTCACTTCTTAGTCCTTAAAACAAAAATTCATAGGATTTCACCATATTTGGATCCTTGCATGGAAATCCATTCACCTTCAAACTATCTGTAATTTATTAAATAATCAAGCCATTATTAACATTCAGTTAAAAAAAAAATTAGTAAGAAAGCTTGCAGATAGAGAAAAAAAAATGATATATTTTTTTACTTGTAGAGGTATCGTTAGCAACACAAAAATATTGTAGAATATCTGGATCGTATGCACCTGTGAGAACTAGGGAAATATATAGCCATAGAAGACTAAGTATTATAGTTTTCACAGGATTTAGATTCACCATAATTATATGATTAATTTAAATGTTATGAATGAATAACAATTGGAGTAGTATTAATCGAGAATTGTGGGCTAAGAAGGAGAAACGATGGAATAAATATTGAAGTAGGTAACATAAGCATCATTGGCTATAAATATGGTGTGTTTTTCCTAGGTTTATAGAGAAAGAGAATGAAAAACCATTGTTATGGAAGGAGTCGTTTTGTGATATGTTGTCGCGACGAGTTATGGTGGAGATATGGCTAAGTCATCAAAACACTCCAATCAAGAGAGCTAATCAAGATACCCAATCAAGACACCCACCACCTAATTAAGACACTCAAAATAAAAGGTATTCTTTAACATTTTTTGAGGCAAATCATAATCATGGTACTTCAAAATAAAGATTATTTTTCCAACGTATGTATATGTATATGCAAATCAAATCATAATCATGGCCACCATTTTTCATTGGTTAGCGGTAATAAAATGACAATCATAAGCCCAATACATTGCAGTAAGGGACACAAATGGTAATAAACTTGTGAAAATCTTTCAAAGTCATATAACTTTGATCCTTTGTTTATAAAAATATATTTAACAATGTAGCCACTTAGTATAAAATATTTCAAGATACCTATTGGAGTAGCGGACATTAAAAAACCCTAATTGGGAGCAAATTTAGAACCGATTTGCTTGATTTCCTTCTCACTGATATGAAACACCTTGGCCAACATATCCTCTGGAACAACATGAGTTGACCCAAACAAGGAGAATGGAATCACTTGGAGGTCAAAGCGGAGGAATGCAATGATGATCATAGCGGATCAAGGCCTAATGTTTTGCTAAAAATGTACAAAATCCTTTGAAAACACAAACACATCTCCCTTCTATGATACCGCTTGGTAAATTTGTTTTTATGGCTTTATGCTAAATATGTGGTTGAAATTCAAAGTGGGGCAAGTGATGTGATGTGAGAATGTAAATATTTATTTTGATTAATAAAAAGAAAATTTATTTTTGGGCATAATCATTCTTAAAAATATATTAAAGACTATCATGTTAGATTAGAGCCCTAACTTCCAGGAAAACAATTGGAATCAATTATGCCCAAGAAAGGGGAAAAAAGAAGAAGAAAAGTCCTCCTTTTCTCCATTTCAGTTTTTTGGGAACGGTTGACTGAAGTGGACCACCAATATTTCGTGACTAGAGATAAATGTCATGGGTGGATAACTATGAAAAGGGACCATGGGAGACAATGGAAATAAACTTTTAAAAAAAGGCCAGTGTAGGAGATAAGAAAAGGCCAGTGTAAGAGAAAAACTGGACATGAACCCGAAATTTTGTAGGATGCTCCTAAATGGTTAAGGACATGCAACTGAAGAATAATTTCCTATGTTGTTTTCCTAGTAGGGAAGAGTAAAGCTAAGAGCGAACTACTGAGAACTTAGTTCATAGTTGGGAGGAACATGAAAACCTTTAATCTATTTTTAGGAATTCTATAGATAATTATATGCCTGTTTGTAAATAACTCAAGGGTAAATCTGTGTCAGTACATTATTTCTGTAGTCAAAGTTATGAATGAAGTATATAGGAATCTCATTAATTTGTATTGCCTCAACATATTCTAGATGGTAAATAAGTAAGATCTAATAATGTCAGTGAATAAATATATAAGTATGTATATATCTGTTTTTTGGGTTCAATTGGTTACAGGGAAGCAACAAGTTGTGGGACAAGAGATATAATGTAAGGGTTCTTCTGGTGAAGTGAAGTATCTTCTATCGTGAAGTTTCGAGGAATAAATGCTACCTAGGAAATGACTTGGTGCATACTTTATAGATGGATATGAAAAAGAAGACCCAGAATGGGTTACTTAAATAAAATATTTCTCAAGTAGTAAGAGAGATGAAAATATACAACCATCAATCTCACACAGTGATATTACAATTTACATTAAATTTGAAACCTTGGTAAACTGTAGGAGGAAATTTATATACCTATATATGCATGAAAGTAAATAAAAAAATTTCAATAAAATTATAGGTTATTTCTAGGCTTGCAAGTCTCAAGCAAAAGGCAAGGAAATGAAACCTTGTCAACTAGCTATCGATTGTGTAGATCTTGGCAAAATATGAGTAGGGTTGTAAAGAATGCCTTAAACAAACTCCCATGACATGAGTTATCTAGGGTTTCTAGCCTACCTTGAGCCTTGATAAAACTAATAAAATCAAAAGAAAAGAAAGGGATACATATAACCATGCTTGGCCATATGGAAGCATGCAAGTAAAATAAAAACATAATTATGATGTATATTTAATGTAGCAAATTAAATGTCTAAAACTAAGCATGAATACAAACAAGATATATTCCATCAATTTTTGTTGGAAACATTACAATGTTACACCAAGCATGCACAATCGTATATGAGAAAGTAAAGTATAATAGTCTTTTTTGTAAATAAGGAAGACAGTTTTTACATCTACACTACCCAGATCATAGAATATACAAGTTTTGAACCAATAAAAAGGAGTAAACCCTTAATTAACAACAACAACAACAACAACAACAATAATAAAAAATTCTATAGAAATTGTTAACAGTGATAGGGCCCTTGACCCTATACATTTACCATGCAGACCACCCGACAATTGTATATAAGATAATTATAAACTCTGACCAGTATGTCTCTTTCCAAAGAAACGCCGACTACAAATAATTTTGCATACAGAAACACATTGACTTATAACATATTAGAAACTTGTAAAGGCTATTATCCATGAGTATCTATAAGATTCGAGTAAAGGAAGTAATTATGTGTTTTTAATAATTTTTGAGAATGTCTGAGGTGCAATCCCAAGAATAACCTACAAGCATGAAAAAGTAAACCCTTAGCTTTTCCTCATTAACTAAAACCCTATTATAGTGGAAAATAGGATATATCTCTATATATATATATATATATATATATATATATATATAATATAAATGATGATAACATTCCCCGAGAAGAGTGGACATGTGAAAAACCCTTGGAAGATTTAGAATATAATATATCTATATATATATGATAACTTTCCTTGAGAAGAGTGGACACCGCGAAAAACCCTTGGAAGATTTGGGATTTGATTTCCAACCTAACACCAAACCAAGAAATTAGTAGTTGTGAACTACCTTGGTCCTTACTATAAATAGGATTGAAAAGTATAACATTGAGGAAATGGGAAATTTGAAGAGAACAGAGATGAGACCTGGTATAGAAGTTAAGTCTTCCTATTCTAGCCATATTAGTTGTCGAATTGGTAAGCTAGATAACTCAAAATCTAGTGGTAATTCGTCGTATGTAGGGTGAAATACTTGCCATTTTTAGTAGTTTAACCTTAAGTTCTAAAGATCGACTCTCATCTCGTCAAGATACATATGAAGCCATTGTGAAAAGAGGAAAGGGGTTAGATACTTAGTTACCATATCGGTGATAAAACAATCCATAACATCGATCAAATCAATGATATTATCACCATTGGATCTAGACACCCGTTTAGGGTTCAATCAGCTTACACATAAACTTTCCACGTAATGTCCATTCATGTGGATAGTAATCCATTAGACGTCACGTAACATAAGTGCCACAAAGGTGGGGAATCATGAACTTTTGTTTTCATATTACCAACGTAGACGTTTAAGGGAAGGTTTCCATCGTAAAGCATAAAGTTATAATTTATATAATGCACTAGCTATGGTAACATAGGAGCGACGATGGATATAATTGATAAGAAGTGGCATATGTTATATGGTGAGTGCGTGAGGCATTTTAGGCTTAATAAACCTTTATATATATATATATATATATATATTAAAGACCTAGGGTGTGGAGTTATGCTAATCCACAACATAACAAGACTATAACCCTATAAATCATACAAGGGGACATTGCACAGATAATAAATATTTATATGTTATTCATGAGTATAGCCTAATTCTATATTTAACCAAGTTTTGGGGGTGGGCTAAATTGGAAGACAATATTTGAAGATTAGAAGATAATATTAGAAGATTACCAAGCTTTTACTAAGGCAGTGATAAAGAGAAAAAACAGAAGTCAATGTATTTGTTGATATAGCAAACATAACATTATATCTATATCTGTTTGTTGATATAGCAAACATAACATTATATGTATCATATCGAAAAAAAACTATTTGGATGAGTAATTCATGGTAAACTATAATTGTCTTTTAGAGGAATGTTACACCACCTCTAACTTTTGAGAGAACAAAGTATTGTTGGTAATGATGACACTTACTAGAATGGTGCCCTCCACCACAAAAGGTATCTCCGCCATAAGGGGATGGATGGGGATGGATGGGACGATCTCACGCGGTTCATTGATATTCCCATGTGTTCATCCCCGTAGACATTTCTACATATTATTGGTAGAACCTTGATTTCTTAGTCCTTGAAAATATTTTCTCAAGTAGTAAGAGAGATGAAAATATACAACCATCAATCTCACACAGTGATATTACAATTTACATTAAATTTGAAACCTTGGTAAACTGTAGGAGGAAATTTATATACCTATATATGCATGAAAGTAAATAAAAAAATTTCAATAAAACTATAGGTTATTTCTAGGCTTGCAAGTCTCAAGCAAAAGGCAAGGAAACGAAACCTTGTCAACTACCTATCGATTGTGTAGATCTTGGCAAAATATGAGTAGGGTTGTAAAGAATGCCTTAAACAAACTCCCATGACATGAGTTATCTAGGGTTTCTAGCCTACCTTGAGCCTTGATAAAACTAATAAAATAAAACAAAAGAAAGGGATACATATAACCATGCTTGGCCATATGGAAGCATGCAAGTAAAATAAAAACATAATTATGATGTATATTTAATGTAGCAAATTAAATGTCTAAATCTAAGCATGAATACAAACAAGATATATTCCATCAATTTTTGTTGGAAACATTACAGTGTTACACCAAGCGTGCACAATCGTATATGAGAAACTAAAGTATAATAGTCTTTTCTGTAAATAAGGAAGACAGTATTTACATCTACAACAATATGAGTTGGGCCACTACCCAGATCATAGAATATA
This sequence comes from Pinus taeda, assembly GCA_000404065.3. NCBI lineage: Eukaryota > Viridiplantae > Streptophyta > Pinopsida > Pinales > Pinaceae > Pinus > Pinus taeda. The sequence continues at coordinate 118,763 of APFE030680357.1, forward strand.
CAAGTTTTGAACCAATAAAAAGGAGTAAACCCTTAATTAACAACAACAACAACAACAATAATAATAAATTATATAGAAATTGTTAACAGTGATAGGGCCCTTGACCCTATACATTTACCATGCAGACCACCCGACAATTGTATATAAGATAATTATAAACTCTGACCAGTATGTCTCTTTCCAAAGAAACGCCGACTACAAATAATTTTGCATACAGAAACACATTGACTTATAACAAATTAGAAACTTGTAAAGGCTATTATCCATGAGTATCTATAAGATTCGAGTAAAGGAAGTAATTATGTGTTTCTAATAACTTTTGAGAATATCTGAGGTGCAATCCCAAGAATAACCTACAAGCATGAAAAAGTAAACCCTTAGCTTTTCCTCATTAACTAAAACCCTATTATAGTGGAAAATAGGATATATATATTCTCTATTATATATATAATATATATATATATATATATATATATGATAACATTCCTCGAGAAGAGTGGACACCACGAAAAACCCTTGGAAGATTTGGGATTTGATTTCCAACATAACACCAAACCAAGAAATTAGTAGTTGTGAATTACCTTGGTCCTTACTATAAATAGAATTGAAAAGTATAACATTAAGGAAATGGGAAATTTGAAGAGAACAAAGATGAGACCTGGTATGGAAGTTAAGTCTTCCTATTCTAGCAATATCAGTTATCGAATTGGTAAGCTAGACAACTCAAAATCTAGTGGTAATTCGTCGTATGTAGGGTGAAATACTTGCGATTTTTAGTAGTTTAACCTTAAGTTCTAAAGATCAACTCTCATCTCGTCAAGATACAGATGAAACCATTGTGAAAAGAGGAATGTGGTTAGATACGTAGTTAACCTATCAGTGATGAAACAATCCACAACATCGATCAAATCAATGATATTATCACCATTGGATCTAGACGCCCATTTAGGGTTCAATCAGCTTACACATAACATAAGTGCCACAAAGGTGGGGAATCATGAACCTTTGTTTCCATATTACCAACCTAGACATTTAAGGGAAGGTTTCCATCGTAAAGCATAAAGTTATAATTTATATAATGCACTAGCTATGGTAACATAGGAGCGACGATGGATATAATTGATAAGAAGTGGCATATGTTATATGGAGAGTGCGTGAGGCATTTTAGGCTTAATAAACCTTTATATATATATAGAGTAAAGACCTAGGGTGTGGAGTTATGCTAATCCACAACATAACAAGACTATAACCCTATAAATCATACAAAGGGACATTACATAGATAATAAATATTTATATGTTATTCTTGAGTATAGCCCAATTCTATATTTAACCAGGTTTTGGGGTGGGCTAAATTAGAAGACAATATTTGAAGATTAGAAGATAATATTAGAAAGTTGGAAGATTACCAAGCCTTTACTAAGGCAGTGATAAAGAGAAAAAGAAAAAAAGGTAGAAGTCAATGTATTTGTTAATATAGCAAACATAACATTATATCTATTTGTTGATATAGCAAACCATTATATGTATCATATAGAAAAGATAATTATTTGGATGAGTAATTCATGGTAAACTATAGTTGTCTCTTAGAGGAATGTTACACCACCTCTAACTTTTGAGAGAACAAAGTATGGTTGGTAATGATGACACTTACTAGAATGGTGCCCTCCACCACAAAAGGTATCTCTGCCATAAGGGGATAGGGGATGGATGTGACGATCTCATGCGGTTCATTGATATTCCGATGTGTTCATCCCCCGAACCTTGATTTCTTAGTCCTTGAAACAAAAATTTGGATGTCTTCACCATCTTGGGATCCTTGCCTGCAAATCCATTCACCTTCACACTCTCTATAATATCAATAACAGGGCATTGTTAATGTCTATTTCCAAAAGTCAAAACAGTAAGCAAGATTGAAGAGAGAAATCACCTAGAAGTTATATATGTTTTTACCTGCAAAGGTATCGTCAACCACGCATAAATCTTGTAGAAGATCTGGGTCGTACGCATTAGTGAGGACTAGATCAATATATAGCCATAGAAGACAGAGTATGATGGTTTTGACAAATCTTGTAGAAGATCTGGGTCGTACGCATTAGTGAGGACTAGATCAATATATAGCCATAGAAGACAGAGTATGATGGTTTTGACAAGCTTTGGATTCTCCATAATTATATGCTAAATTTAAATATTAGGAATAAACAACGAATAGAGTAGTGCTAGGAATGGGAAATGATGCAATGAATATTATGGACATAAAGTCTGAAGGTATGGAAACCTAGTAATAAACTTACCCAACTAAGATGAGATATTATAGCTTTTTTCTGCTGCACAACATTCTCGCCATACATTATCCTTATTCTGTTCCGATTATAAATCCCTAATGAAGAATATAGCTCCATAAGCAAATGCTGCCAATATTAGCCCTTAAAATTTTCTTCGATTCTTTGTTATAGTATCAGAACTCCTGGTTTCATTAGACTCCAAAGAATATTAACCCTTAAAATTTTCTTCGATATCATTATCATAGTATCAGAACTCCCGGTCTCATCAGACACCAAAGAGAACAACCTATTATCAGAGATCGTAAATGAGAAAAGCTGGAAGACTGAAAATCCAAGTTGTTGTGAGACTACTGCAAGCGAGCCAAATTATTTTAAATTTTTTTAAGTGAGCAACGCACTTAATATCTCTGCTTAAGTGCAATTATGGTCGAAAGCTTTACATACTCCAAAATACAAACATTTTAGCGCTGCCATTCAGTATCAGGAAGTGTGCTGACAAGTTTATTAAAAAAAAGCAGAGCGATTTTAAAGTTACGATAAGTCTTCATTTGCTCCGGTAAATGACAATAGAACTACTTTAAAGGTGTCATTACCTTCATAAGAGAACTTTTTTTAGAGGCTTTTTAAAATTACCTTCTAAGTTTTTTTAGGCCCTTTTTAAAATTAATTTTCAAAGTTTTTTTAAAAGGACTTTTTTATTCCAAATTTTCTTTTCGAAGGCTCATGTAATTAGTGAAGTATAGATTAAATGCATGAGGAAGTGTTAGATTAAAAAAAATTGTTGATATTAAAAGGTGAAGCAAAGTTTGGTGCTTTAAAAAGGTGTTGAATTTTTTTTGGATTTTTTTGAAAACGTTTTTAAAAAGCCACATTTATTTGCATTTTAAAAATGGCTTTTTCTAGGCTATTCCACTGGCCTTGGTTTTTCTTGGAAAACATTACGAGTTTTGGTATTTAATGATGAAGACGGTTTTGAAAGCTTATTGAAAAAGTCCTTCGAAGCTTACCCAGCAAATATAACATGGTTGTAACAACCATTCCGGAATCCAAATATTTTACAACTTTCCTAGTAGAACAATTGACTAGATCACTTCTGGCACATGAAAGAAGACTTAACTTGGTAGAAGTCTCCATGGAACAAAATTTCAAAGCACAACTTTCTCTTGGCAGAGGTAGAAGTAGACGATATAGAGGTAGCAACAAGGGATACAAAGGCCGAGGGAGAGGCAAATGAGAACATCATCATGCAGGAGAGCAGTCGAGACCTTCACAAAACCAAACACAAAGAAGCAGAACATGGAACAAATCGAATGTCCAATGTTATTACTACAAGAAATTTGGGCATTATGAACATGAATGCAAAAAGAAACAATTTTATCAATAAGGAGGTAGTGTCCATCCCTCCAAAACTGAAGGACAATCCTCTGAAACAATGTTTCTTTCCTATCATATTTTTGAAGATAATCACAGCAAGGACCTTTGGTTGCTGAATAGTGGCTGCAACAATCATATGATAGGTATGCAACATAGCATCTGAAGTTACTCTTGGAGATCGTTCCCATATTAAAGCTGAAGGGAAAGGTATTGTCCACGTTCCTACTAAAAAGAATCAATAGAAATACATACTTGATGTTTATTATGTTCCACATTTGAAGCCTAACCTAATCAGTGTAGGTCCATTGATGGAACATGGTTATGATGTAATATTCCAAGGGAATCCATGTTATATCTATGACAAACCTCCCAATAGAATACTAATAGAAACAGTTGAAAAAACCAAAAATAGGATGTTTCCATTGACTCTTACAAGTCCAAATCTTTCACAATATTTTGCCCACAATGCGTTAAGAAGAGATTAGTCTCAACTATGGCATTTTAGGTATGGACATATTCCATTCAGGAGTCTAAGTCTGCTTCAAAAACACTCAATGGCCTTTGGTCTCCCTGTTATGAATGAAAAATAATGTAACTGTGAAATCTGTATTCTAGCAAAGCACAAAAGAGATAGCTTTCTGACATCATCCACTAGAGAAAAAGAGCCTTTAGAGCTAGTCCATACAAATATATGTGGCCCAATGCAGACACAACCCATTTTTGGTAGTATTTATTTTCTGACATTCATTGATGATTATCGCAGGAAGATATGAATTTATTTTATCAAAAATAAATTAGATACATCTTAAAGATTCAAAGAATCGAAAAAAGAAGAAGAAAAGTACAGTGGAAAGCCTTTAAAAGTCCTCAGGTCATACAAAGGAGGAGAATACAATTTCAATGAATTCAAAGCTTTTTGTCAACAATAAGGAATCATAATGCTAACAACACAACAAGATATACTCCACAACAGAGTGGAGTAGCAGAAAGGAAAAATTAGTCAATCATGAACATGGCCAGATGTATGCTTTGTGAGAAGAAGTTGTCAAATGAATATTAGGCTAAAGAAGTTTTGATTGCAACATGGGATGGTAAAAAGGTAAATGTATCTCACTTTAGAATTTTTCGACCAATAACATTTGCACATGTTCCTAAGAATCTAATAAGTAACCTTGATGATAGGAGTGAAATATGTTTTTTCATAGGCTATAGTGAGTAGTGAAAGGTTTATAGACTTTACAATCCAATTACCAAGAAGTTTGTTTTAAGGAGAGATGTTAAATTTTTTGAAAATAAATCTTGGTCTGATCATATTGATGAAGCTATAAATCAGCCTGTTTATCCACCACAACTACCAAGATTACAGGTTCAAGAAAGTCCATGCCACTCTAAAAATGGTACCACTTCTAGTAATGAATCCACCAGTGATTCAACAGCATTAGATGACAATCAATTAACAAGAAGCATCAAAGAAATATATGAGCGTGAACATGAGTTTAATCAATAGAATATGTTTTCCTTTCTTTCATCTCAACCAACCCATTTGGAAGAAGAAATTAAATAAAAACATTGGGTTGATGCATTGAACCAAGAAATTGTCACCATAGAGAAGAATCAAACTTGGGAATTAGTTGATCTCCTAAGAGACAAAACAAATATTGGTGTAAAATGGGTATATAATACCAAGCTAAATGAAAAAGGATAAATTGAGAAATGTAAGGCAAGGTTGGTTGCCAAAGGATTCTCACAATAGTTTGGTGTTGACTATGGTGAAACATTTTCTCTAGTAGCAATGTTAGACACTCCCATAACCAATTTTCCACAACAACTCAAAACAAATAGAAAGTCTATCAACTTGATCTAAAATCTACTTTCTTAAATGGTATATTGCAAGAAGAAGTTTATGTGGAGCAGCCTCCTAGGTTTCAAGTTCTAAAATAGAAGCATAAGGTATAAATATTGAAGAAAGCCTTGTATTGCTTGAAACATACTCCAAGAGCTTGGTACAGTCACAGCAACACCTATCTCATAAAAATTGTTTTTTGCAAAAGTAGCCATGAGCCAACTTTGTATGCCAAAACTCATGAAGGTAAAATTAGTATTGTTTTCCTTTACGTTGATGATCTTCTTTATCCAACCAATATGATGTTAGAAGACTTCAAAGAAGAAATGCAAACAAAGTTTGATGTGACTGATCTAGGGGCCATGGAATACTTCTTAGGAATTTTAATTCAGTAATTGGTTAATGGCATTTTTGTTGGTCAACAAAAATATGCCACTAATATCCTCCAAAACTTCAAAAATGACCAATAGCAAACCAACTGATACACCAATTTCTCAAGGCACTAAGCTGAGCATACAAGATGTAGCACCACAAGTTGATTCCACATTGTATAAAAGTCTAGTTGGTAGTCTATTATATGTCACTACAATTAGACCCGATGTCATGTTTGCAACAAGTTTTAACTCCATGTTTATGCAGTCACTCAATATTTCTCATTGGAAGGTTGCAAAAAGGATCTTAAGATATATTACAGAGACCCTAGACTACAGTTTTATCTACACACATTCTAAAGATAACTCACTTTCAAGTTATACAAATAGCTATTATGCAAGTAGTTTAGATGATCACAAAAGCACCTCAGGGTATGTTTTTCATCTTGGGACTGATCTGATTTCATGGGCAACCAAGAAAAAACCAATGTTTCAATATCTTTATCAAAGGAAAAATATGTAGCTGCCACTTCAACAACTTGTTAAAGGGTGTGGCTCAGAATACTATTAGCAGATATTTCAAATGTTCAGAAGGAGCCAAGTACAATTTATTGTGACAACATGTCTGCAATTTCTTGAGCAAAAAATCGTGTCTTTCAAAAAATGAGAAAGCACATTGACACATTTTTATTTCATCTGTGAGCTTGTCAATGATGGAGACATATTACTTACTTTTTTTGGTTCAAAAGATTAACTTGTAGATATTTTCACAAAGCCTTTGGACAAATATATATTTGGATTTCAAAGAGAGAGACTAGGCATTGGAAGTGCAACTACTTGTAACAATTGAGATTAGGAGGGGGTGTTGAGATATTAATCCCATTGTCTCCTAGGTGTCATCATTTTCTGCTAGGTGTCATAGTGAGTTTAGTTTTTATTTTAGTTTAGTCAAGTTTCACTCCAATAATTTATTGTTGATGTCTCAAATGTAATTCTATTTAACTAATTTTGAATATTGAAAATGTTCAATTTTTCAATTGCGGTCAAATTCCACTTTGGACAACTCATATGATGAGGATAATAATTTCAATAGAATTCTCTCTTCGAGAGGACCAAAATCAACCTAAATATCACCTTATTTGGACATGGAGAAGTTGGTTTTTGAATTTATTTATTTATTCATGTATATTGGGCTGGGTTAGCCCTAAGCACATGTACAATTGGACAGGTCGACCTCAACCCCAAGTGGACCCTCATGAAAACCTATAAATAGAAGAGACCTCAAGCTCATTTGGACAAATTGATCAAGCCATATTCTCTTCTCTTATTTCCTTGGTTCGCACAATTCTGACGACGGAAAGTTCGCGCAGAGGGTCTGAAACTATAGGGTCAAAGCTCGCATGTGCCTCAGGTTTTTGGATCTCGGATGTTGTCTCATAACTATGGATTTTAATACCTGGATGTTGGCACAGTGTGGTCTAGGCAATGTCTGGTAAGTCTTGGACGCTCACACATAGTACCTCAGGGAGTGTCCGAGAGCTTAGGGTTTTCGCAGTTCAGTTTGGATCCCGGACGCATGCACAAATTGGTCTACGGAGCATCCAGGTTGCCATAGATGCTACCACAATAGCCCCAACTGAGTGTCTGGGCTACCATAGATGCATACATAGAAGCCTGAAGAGAGTGTCCAAGGTTTGAGACAGATCTGGGCATGGTTGGTCCCTAGACGCCTGAATGCAGTTCACCTGGGAGCATCTAGATAAGTCCTAGATGCATTCATCCAGTTCTCCTAAAAGCATCCATATCTATTTTAGACACTCACACAACTGTTCCATTTGTTCGAGACCTAAAGATGATTTAATTGTATGTAACCTTGTTTAGTAGTGTTGAGCTTAGTGACAACAATATCCAACAATTGACTACAGCCAGTGACAACATATTACAATCCTCAGATTTAGGATTTTTATTATAAGCATCATTAGATTCATTTCATGGATATCATAGTTCTTTTTTCATAGATAAAGTTATGGATCATTGTACTCTCTTTTTCTGAATCATTTGATGACGATCTAAGAAGAAGAATATTTTCAAGGGTTTTACCCATAGTGGGTTTTTCCATGGTCTCGGGCAAATCTTGGTGTCTCTATGTGTGTGCATTCTTTTCTTCTATTGTTCTATTATGTTCCACTGCATTGATGATGATGATGTTGTTCTTTCTACATAATTTCATATGTTGATGAATAATGGTGTATATCTGAATAATGTAATTAAGATATGGGGTGAACTTAATGCATTAATGAAGAATGTTGACATCTAACCATCAGGATTGGGTGAATAATTGAAATTGATGTAAATAAATAATAGAAAGATGAATAGTCATAGGGAGATGAAATGAACAGTCTCTCCCTCATGTATATAATAAAGACCAACCTGAATGAATATCAATGAATTGTTTTGAGGAGTTACCTCCTGGTCTGACATGGTATTAGAGCCAGCGCCATTTTCTAGCTTCCCTCTGATTTGTAACTCCTGATGTTTCCTATGGTATTCTGAATCCTATGCAGACTGGCTAGCCTGGCAGCTTTGACGCTTCCACTAGCGTGAACGCATCATTATTCCCTTGTGATTCATCTATTATTCTCTGCTACACTGCTCCACCTGCATACAAAACGCTCATGGTGCTTTATGTGCTCTCTAGCATTGCGCTCTCTGTGTAGGTTTTAACCCCGTACAAAAATTACCTGCATACGAATTCTAAATCACAGGAAAAATAAAAATGCGAGAGCGTAACACATAAAACACATATACACAGAGATTTCCCACTGTATCTCAAAACCGAGACTACTAGCTTGATTTTTCATTATTTTCCTTCCAATGTTACAATACATATTTATACATGCCGAAGCATCGAATACCATGGACCGAAAACCATCGCGTCCAAAACCATGGACTGAAAACCATAGGTAGGTTCGGCCAACCTAATATAGGGTCCAAAAAAATTTTCTCGGGGCGCTACCCCAAACCCCGTAGAGGGGG